>ONZH01001042.1:0-139906 GCA_900303285.1 Rhinella marina
AACTCAGTGAATTACTTATACATACAGTGGGGGAAAAAAGTGTTTAGTCAGCCACCACCAATTGTGCAAGTTCTCACACTTAAAAAGATGAGAGAGGCCTGTAATTGACATCATAGGTAGACCTCAACTATGAGAGACAAAATGAGAAAACAAATCCAGAAAATCACATTGTCTGATTTTTAAAGAATTTATTTGCAAATTATGGTGGAAAATAAGTATTTGGTCAATAACAACAGTTCATCTCAATACTTTGTTATATATCCTTTGTTGGCAATGACAGAGGTCAAACGTTTTCTGTAAGTCTTCACAAGGTTGGCACATACTGTTGCTGGTATGTTGGCCCATTCCTCTATGCAGATCTCCCCTAGAGCAGTGATGTTTTGGGGCTGTCACTGGGCAATACGGACTTTAAACTCCCTCCGAAGGTTTTCTATGGGGTTGAGATCTGGATACTGGCTAGGCCATTAAAAAACCTTAAAATGCTTCTAATGAAGCCACTCCTTCGTTGCCCTGGTGGTGTGCTTGGGATCATTGTCATGCTGAAAGACCCAGCCACGTTTCATCTTCAGTGCCCTTGCTGATGAAAGGAGGTTTGCACTCAAAATCTCGCGATACATGGCCCCATTCATTCTTTCATGTACACGGATCAGTCGTCCTGGTCCCTTTGCAGAGAAACAGCCCCAAAGCATTATGTTGCCACCCCAATGCTTCATAGTAGGTATGGTGTTCTTTGGATGCAACTCAGCATTTACTCTCCTCCAAACACGATGAGTTGTGTTTCTACCAAACCGTTCTACTTTGGTTTCCTCCGACCATATGACATTTTCACAATACTCTTCTGGAACATCCAAATACTCTCTAGCAAACTTCAGACGGGCGCGAATATGTACTGGCTTAAGAAGGGGGACATGTCTGGCACTGCAGGATCTGAGTCCCTGGCGGCGTAGTGTGTTACTGACGGTAGCCTTTGTTACGTTGGTCCCAGCTTTCTGCAAGTCATTCACTAGGTCTGGTGATGTCTGGTGATGATTTTGACCCCACGGGGTGAGATCTTGCGTGGAGACCCTGATCGAGGGATATTATCAGTGGTCTTGTATGTCTTCCATTTTCTAATTATTGCTCCCACAGTTGATTTCTTCACACCATCTGCTTGCCTATTGCAGATTCAGTCTTCCCAGCCTGGTGCAGGTTTACAATTTTGTGTCTGGTGTCCTTCGACAGCTCTTTGGTCTTCAACATAGTGGAGTTAGGAGTATAACTGTTTGAGGTTGTGGACAGGTGTTTTTATACTGATAACAAGTTCAAATAGGTGCCATTACTACAGGTAACGAGTGGAGGACAGAGGAGCCTCTTAAAGAAGAAGTTACAGGTCTGTGAGACCAGAAATCTTGCTTGTTTGTAGGTGAGCAAATACTTATTTTCCACCATAATTTGCAAATTAATTCTTTAAAAATCAGACTGTGATTTTCTGGATTTGTTTTCTCATTTTGTCTCTCATAGTTAAGATCTACCTATAATGTCAATTACAGGCCTCTCTCGTCTTTTTAAGTGGGAGAACTTGCACAATTGGTGGCTGAATAAATACTTTTTTCCCCACTGTATGTGTAGCAATATATTGCACTTATGCTAAAATGAACTTATACAGTATAATAAAATAACTTGTTATTATTAAAAAATGCTTTTCAGCTGGAAACACATTTCTAATATCATTATCATTCTAACACTACTTACCGTTTTTGGGATAGGTTGCAATCAATAAATCATCATCTCTGGCCTCGAAAGTTTCCAGTGCTTGAAATATCTCCACACTGCACATAACACTCGGATACAGCATCCCCTTATAATTCATCAGCAAGTCTTCAGTTGAAGTTTTGGTGGTTGAATGCATAATTTCCATGAGTACTTGACGATCATTTTTACCTGCTTGCTTAGAATCAGCCATCTTTGACTAGTGTGTGGTGAGGTGAGGACTGGCAGCTCTCTTTTGCTGCACTAAGCTTACACTGTAGTGTTACGCAATGGGAATAAATCAGATGCCAGGAATGTTCATACCTTTTGCCAGTGTAAGATAATATCCCAGGGAAACAGTCAACAATTGTAATGTTATTTCTGTAATCTATTCTATCAGGCTCTGTCTTCCTCTCTGCTGGCCCCACCTATTCGCATTGTCATGTCTTTTTGTTTTAGTTATTTCTCTGAGACGTTTATGAAGAAATAGTCAACTTGGATGTTATCAAAAAGATGTGTATGGATTTTCTGAAATTGGTCTAGAATGTTAATAATATTATACTTGTTTATGCAGTTCTAGTATCAGAGTCAGTCAGACTGATTTGTCACTGCTAAGTTGTAAAGCTTGCTGGTGCAGTGCCATGTACACAGTATTAGCTATGCAAGAACCAGTAGTTGATTACTAACCTGAACAAAAGTAGGTTTATCATTTTGCATATTGTACATGCTTATATAAAAAATCTCAGTCCTCACTCCAGTCAGCCTCACATGTAGTTGGCATGGTTGGAGATGTTAGAACAGTGTGGTTAAAGGGGTTCTCCATTTAGAACAATTTCTACTTATAAGAATGTTTCCTTGCCACGCCACATAATACCATGTCTAAGGCCCCTTTCACACGGGCGAGATTTCCTCGCGGATGCAATGCGTGATGCAAACACATTGCACCCACACTGAATCATTCATTTAAATGGGTCTTTTCACATGAGCGATGTTTTTCACGCATCAGTTCGCCGTTGTGTGAAAATCGCAGCATGTTCTATATTCTGCGTTTTTCACGCAGCCCTGGCCCGATTGAAGTGGGGATGCAATGCGTTATTCACTGATAGTTGCTAAGAGATGTTGTTTGTAAACATTCAGTTTTTTATCACACGCGTGATAAACGCGTTAAAACGCTTCGCACCCACACGGAAAAAACTGAACAACTGAACGCAATCGCAGACAAAACTGACTGCGATTGCGTGTGGATTGGTGCGGATGCGTGCGGATTTTCCGGAACACACCCTGAATACATCCGGACTGAATCCGTGATGCTCGTGTGAAAGAGGCCTTAAGGTATATATTTGGTTGTTATTTTTCTTTACTAGTATGGAAGAGCGAACCCTGTTCGCAATGTTCGGGTTCGTACCGAACATTATGGTTAGAGATGAGCGAATCGAAGTTGACAAAGTGGAATTCGATCCGAATTTCAGGAAAAATTCGATTCACACCGAATCCGAATTTCCTCACGATTCGTGGTAACAAATCACATTTTTTCCTAAAATGGCTGCTGCACATGTTAGGACATGGAGCAAGGAACTCTGGGATTGAGGGATCATCCACAAAGCCATGCATGCAGCTAATCAGCAGCCAGCCAGCCCTGTGATGTCACAGCCCTATAAATAGCCTCAGACATCTTGGATTAAGTAATTTTCCAGTGAACTTAGTGCAGGGAGAGACGTTAGCAGGCACTAGTGAAAGTGCTGGGAAAGACTTGAACACTTTTATTTTGCTGAATAGAAGTTCAGGGACAGAGCATTAGAAGTGTAGGGAAAGGATAGGGAGGAATCATTCCACAGTATTGAAGCAGGACAGGGTTCAGTAGGGGAGTTTACAGCCTGGGTGATAGGAACAATCCTATTACAACTTGCTGCTCAGTAATTCCAGCAAACCGTTCTTGTTAATGGGGTGCAAGTGCTGTTTGATACAACCATTAACAGGGTTTATTACAAGGAAATATTTCTATGTCTTATTTGCCCTTGTTTGGTGCAATTACATGTTTTAAAGTATTTTTAGCATTTATTAGTAGGAAAAAAGGGCTTATTAGCCGTTGTGTAGTGAAGTCAGAGAATTAAAGCCCTTTTTGGTGTGTATAAGTGGCAAAAAAATATATATTATTTGCCGTTCAGCGGTGCAGTTATATATTCTAAAGCCCTTTTTGGTGTGTATTAGTGTCAAAAAAGTATTACTTGCCATTGTGTGGTGAAGTGAGAAAATTACAGCCCTTTTTGGCATGTATTAGTGGCAAACAAAATATATATTATTTGCCGTTCAACCCTTAGTTGGCATGGCCCAGGAGCAGGCCCTGTGCCCTCACCTGTCCTCAACCTGCCTCTAACCTTTTCTGTTCCCTCAGCTAGACAAGTATTATATGCTGTGGGCTCAGCTCCACTATACAGCGAGGTTGAGCTACTAGAGGACTGTCAGCAGCTACTGGCCAGCCAAGCCAGCCAGGTGAATTAGAGACTTCATCATCATTAGGAGAAGAGGGTGGCAACTTGCCTGTGAGGCAGTGGCGGAGCCAGCAAGTCAGTAGCGTGGCCGGGAGTCAGCAAGGTGGCAGCAGTGGAAGGTCGGGAGCCAAATGTGCCTGGGGTACACCACGTGCTTCACAGGAGCCTACCGGGCCAAAAAGTAGGGGTGCAGGGGTTCACGGAGGCAGCGGCAGTAGCAGTAGTCAGTCAGTGCGGAGTGTTGGGGGTAAAATCACCTACTTGCCGGTGTGGCAGTTTTTTTGTTAAGCCGCCAGAGGAGGTGAACATGGCCTTTTGTAGAATCTGTGGGCAGAAGGCGAAGCGTGGCCAGGGTGCCAATGTTGGCACCACGGCTCTGCATCAACATATGCAGCATCGCCATAAACTGGCCTGCGAGAACCGCGGCTCCGATGTGGTAGTCCAGCCTGCTGCAGCAGCCGCTGCATCACCCATTGGCACACAACCAATTTCAGGCAGTCAAGGCTCCACCACCTCAACCAAAGGGAGCTGTCTGTCCTTCCCATCATCTGCTGGCCTTGATGCTCCTGCTCCTATTCCTCGTCAGTCATTCCTTCAGCAATCAATCACCAAAGCGATTGCAAAGAGACAACAGTATGCATGCACTCATCCAAAGGCACAGAAGCTGAACATGCTCCTGGCCAATTTGCTGGTGCTGCAGTCCCTGCACCTTTCAGAGAACTGATGGCTTGTGCCGAGCCAAGGTGGAGAGTCCCAAACTGTCATTTCTTTGCCAAAAAGGCAGTATCAGCCCTGCAAACGTTTGTAGAACAGAAGTGGGCCAGTCCTTGAGCCTGCTGCTACTGCCACCTCCACACTGAGCCTGCCAGTCTGCTAAAGTGCAAGGCAGCGCCGACGTGTGAAGCTGTAACTATGGTCAGGGACAATACATGTCATTTACGGCCCATTGGATAAATGTGGTTCCTGCACAGCCACACCAGCAACTTGGCCAGGTGACGCCGCTTTCGCCTCCAAGCTCTCACGCCGTTGGTCCTGCGACTACGTCTGCCTCTGCCTCCTCATCCTCCACCGTGTCCTCAGCTCCACTGCAGGGACAATTCACAGTGCTCCTCCAGCATACCACATGTGCAGGGCACGGCGCTGTCACACTATTCTGCACCTCATTTGCCTGGGCTAATGGAGTCACACAGGGGAGGAACTGCTCCATGTCCTTCATCAAGAAATCGAATCCTGGTTTTCTCCGTGACAACTCAAAATCGGAACAATGGTGACCAACAACAGAAAGAACATGGTGTCGGCGCTGCATCAAGAAGGGCTGAAACATGCGCCCTACATGGCGTACGTGTTCAATCTGGTTGTAAAGTGGTTCCTGAAGTCTTCCACACATCTCCAAGATATCCTAAAAATGGCCAGGAAACTTTGCATGCACTTCAGCCACTCGTACACCGCAAAGCACACCCTCCTTGAACGGCATCCTCCAACATAGGCTGATATGCGACGTTTCCAACCCGTTGGAATTCCACCCTCCATATGTTAGACTGATTATATGAACAGAGAAAGGCCATAAACGATTTCTTGATGATACAAGCAGACAGAGGTACTCCTCTGTGTAACTTCGATGTTAGCATGTGTCAGCTCATGCGTGTCACCTGCCACTTGTTTGGGCCCTTTGAGGAGGCCACTTTATTTGTCAGTCACCAAGACTACGGGATGAACAACGTCATTCCACTGCAGCAGCTAGACGGGGAGCAGGACCTGAACCAGCAGGTGTTGGCATACTTGGACAGCACCCTGCCACCTCACATTGAAGATCCGCTGGACTACTGGGCAGCTAAACTGAATTTGTGGCCGCAACTGGAAGAGTTTGCCCTGGAAAATCTGTCCTGCCCGGCCAGTAGTGTGGCATCAGAGCGGGTGTTTAGTGCAGCAGGGGCCATAGTTACCCCAAGAAGAACTCACCTATCCACCCAAAATGTGGAGAGACTGACCTTTGTCAAGATGAATCAGGCATGGAAAAGCTTGGATTTCCACCCACCATTGCCTAATGCATCAGACTAGATCATGCATGGTGCCACACCAACTATTTGACAAAAGAGATCGGTTTCTTCTGGCTACCTGCCTCAGCTACTATTCTGATGCTGCCACCCGCCTGATGTCACACATCTGATGCCAAGTGCTTCTTCTTTCACCCAACATCTTCAGCTGGTATTGCCACCCACCTCCACACTCTGTCATTGTGTCACTCTGTGGCCTCCTGATGATGCCGCTGCTGCCATCTCCATACTCTGTCATTGTGCCACTCTGTAGCCTCCTCCTGATGCTGTTGCCACCTCCACAGTGTGTCATTGTGCCACTCTGTGGCTTCTTCCAGATGCTGCTGCTGCCACCTCCACACTCTGTCACTGTACCGCTCTGTGGCCTCTTCCTGATGCTGCTGCTACCTCCACACTCTGTCATTGTGCCACTCTGTGGCCTCCTGATGATGCTGCTGATGCTACCTCCAGACTGTGTCTTTGTGCCACTCTGTGGCCTCCTCCTGATGCTGCTTCTGCCGCAACCTTTGCATGCTGCTCTGTGGCCTCTTCCTGATGCTGCTGCTACCTCCACACTCTGTCATTGTGCCACTCTGTGGCCCCCTGATTATGCTTCTGATGCTACCTCCACACTGTGTCTTTGTGCCACTCTGTGGCCTCCTCCTGATGCTGCTTCTGCGACCTCCACACTTTGTCATTGTGCCACTCTGTGGCCTCCTCCTAATACTGCTTCCAACTCCAGACTCTGTCATTGTGCCACTCTGTGGTCTCCACATGCTGCTGCTAAATAACCACTCTGTCACTAGAACACCCTCTAGATTTCCCATGCTGTTCCCACTCTCCCCAATGTATACTGGGACTACTATTGCCCTGGTTTGGCCTTGTTGAGATCACCATTTATTTTACCTTGTTCTGATCTGTCAGAAGGAAGGAAAAATTAGACGCACAACGGATCCTGTCTATGTAGCAGCTGTAAGGTCTGCATGACATGGTCCCTATTTTGCATCAGAATTGGATTATGATTTGGTAGCCAAAAGCAGGAATGGGTACAAAACACAGAAGACATGCAAATATTCCATTCACGTGTCATCTCTGTTTTGGAACCACTCCTGTTTTTTAGGCTTTAGCAATACTGATGGATTACTGACTAAATGCTGACCGAAGGTGGATGTATGATCCATTTTTTGAGGTTTATTGTTCTGACGGATCAGAGGTCAGAGGAAGGGCACCCTCTCCATGCTGTCGGGGGGGGGAGCTCTACTTCTATAAGCGTTTAATAGAACAGGTTCTGTAGAAATATATGTGGAATCAATGAATCGGTGTTAAAGAGGACCTTTCACCAATCCTGACATGCCTGTTTTAATAGCTTCATGCATTCCCCATGTAATAACAAGTCTGGAACATCTATTCTTATGGCTCTATGTTGTGCCATTCCTTTATTATTTGCACTAGAAGTTATGAATGAATTGCTATTTGTCTTCAGTAAGGGAACAGAGAGGAGATAACAAGTTGGGGGTGTGTAGGAATGGCACAACATAGAGCCATAAGAATAGATGTTCCAGAATTGTTAGTACGTGGGGAATGCATGGAGCTATTAAAACAGGCATGTCAGGAGTGGTGAAAGGTCCTCTTTAACCCCTTCGCGACCAGCGCCGTACATGTACGGCGCTGGGGCGATGCGGGCACATGGCGCCCGCTCGCGGGTGCGGCGGGCGTCATGGCCGGCAAGTCTCTGCTGTTTCTAACAGCAGAGACTTGCCGCTACCTACTACATCGGCGGCGTCTTCCGGGTTGACTAGATGCCGTGATCACACGTGATCACGGCATCTAGTTGCGTCTAAACCCGGAAGCATTCGCTTCCGGGTGGTGTACAGACACCCCGTGTGACCAATCGGGGTGTCTGTACACCATATGAAAACTGTAATCCTCGCTGGTGAGGATTACAGTTTTCAAACTGCAATTCTTATTCTGGCCACTAGATGGCAGGCCAGGATAAGAAATGAGCAATTGATGGTTTTCTGAGCCTATAAAACCCAGAATTGCTCATAAAGAAAAAAAAAAAGCCACAATTTATAAGCCCATATTTGAGCTTTCTAATAGTAAAAAAAATTTAAAAAAAATGTTAAAAAATATATAAAAAATAAAAAAGATGTAAAAGTTCAAATCACCCCCCTTTCCGTATAAGTAAAAAATAAATACCTAAATAACAATAAATATAGACATCATGGGTATCACCGTGACCGAAAACGCCCGTACTTTTAAAATATAAAAAAAAAAATTCCAATACGGATGGAATGGCGGAAAAAAGCGTCCAAATGGCGATTTGCCGTTTTTTGTCGCTTTTTTTTTCTAAAAAAAATTAAATAAAAAGTGATCAAAAAGTCATACACACCCCAGAATGGTATCAATAAAAACTTCAGATCGTCCCGCAAAAAATGAGCCCCCATACAGCTCTGTACACATAAATACCAAAAAGTTATAAGGGTCAAGATTTGACAAGGAAAAAAAAAAAAAAAAAAGGGCAACTTTCTAATTATTTTATCACTATGAAAACGCAGGAAAAACTATACATATTAGGTATTGCCGGATTCGTACTGACCAGTAGAATGAAAGTAACGGATCAGTTTTAATGCACATCGAACGCTGTAAATAAGAAACCCGTAGAACTGTAGCGGAATAGCGTTTTATTTGCAATTTCACCCGGTTTGGAATTTTTTTCCCGCTTCCCACTACACCGTATGCAATATTAAATGGTGGCGTTGGAAAGTACAACTTGTCCCGCAAAAAACAAGCCCTCATACAGCTATGTGAACAGAAAAATAAAAGAGTTATGGCTGTTTGAAGGCAGGGAGCGCAAAACGAAAATGCAGAACCGAAAAAAGCTCCGGTCGCGAAGGGGTTAAAGGAGTGCATTCTTTCACGCTATAGTAGGATCTTGAGCCTCTGCACGGTTCTTTATACCTAGCGCTAACATTGACCTGTAGGGCTGAGTTTACACTTGATTCATTTGGTCAGTTGTGGCCCCGTAACTGCCCAAATAAGTGAAATGTTCAGTGATTCCAAGAGCGATGCCTGTCATCTATATGTCATACTGACTCACAGTATTGTTTCACTACCGTAGCAGACTCCCTATGCATATTGCTGCAAGGCACAATGTTCTACACCACTATACAAGCTCTCTGCAGCCAGAAAATAGCCGTTTTTAATGCGATTCGCCACAATTCGTATCGAATAAAATTTTTCAGAAAATTTGGCGAACTGGCCAAATCAAATTTTTGAGAAATTCACTCATCTCTAATTACGGTGTCCGGGTACCTTAACCCGGACTTTGCCGCAAAAGTCTGTGTTTGGGTTCAGATGTAAGCTTGTTGAAAGGCTGCAGAGTGACACCTACACCTCCTACTCCTTTTGGACCTCTGCCTCCTGGTTAAAGATTATTATATTTTTATTCCTTTGTATTCTATGTCATTTTAAGTCATTTCAGTATCCACATTTATTTGCAGGGCAATTGTCCTGCTCTTACCCCCATGTGGCTTACTTTTGAAACAAAGTTCGGCCAAACCAGTCGAACCATAACATCCACGGGTTCACCCATCCCTATTTACTAGTCTTTATACTACAGGTGATCCCATTATTTAGATACAGATTATATTTTGTCCCTTTGGCTTGTACATGTGGCATCACAGGCATTCATTGAGTCCCAGTGTATATCTGTTTGATCAATAATCATATTGATTGCTTGAATTTACATCCACAGTTATTTATTTCATTTATCGGGACTCTGGTTTGCTATCATTATAACCTCACATACCCATATTGGTGGTCAGCACTTTATTCTGAATTTACTAGATGTTATGGGTTATAACTAGAGATGAGCAAAGTTTTGAAAAATTCTATTCGGCTGTTTCGCCGAACTTCGACAAGAAATTTGATTAGTTACAAATTATTTTGTCACAAACCGCTTTCAATTGTATGGAGTGGGCGCAATAATGGCGATCGTGCAGCTTACCGTCATTTAACACATGCTGCATTCAACACTGATTGCAGCATCTATGACTCACATTTAGTCGTTCAGGGGTTAAAAAAAATAACACTTCATCCACTTGCTCGCGGAGAGGTCGCCCACTCCCGTCTTGATTGAAGAAAATCCGCCAAAGGACCTGCGACAAGCATGATGCTGGGGGAGCACGATAACGTCATCATTGATTGTATTAGTGGAAGTTCTCCCTTTTCTACGTAGTTCCTATATATTTTGTTTTAACTGTTATGGGTTTGTAATATGTACGATAAAGATGTCATATTTTGTATCAATTGGACCCGAACTTTCATTAATATTTATGTTTAATCCAGAAACTTACATCTTGCCAGAGGATAAACTAGCGGGCTACATCTAGGGTACTGTACAAAGCAAAGCATGGAGGCAAAATGACATTCTGTATTCTCAGGATAGGTAGTCAATAATAGATCAGTTCTGGTCTGACTCTCACCATCTCCACTGATCAGCTGTTTGAAAGGGCTGTGACATTAGTGCGAGAGCTGAGTTCTCTTCAGTGTTTACCTGCACTCCCCATAGTGGTGGGGTGCAGTATAACTACAGCTTCCTCCCCATTTTACATGAATGGGAACAATAGTTGTAATTGCACTGCACCACCGCTGTGCAGGTAAATATTGATGAGAACGCAATTCTCACACTAATGGCACGGCCACTTCAAACAGCTGACCTGAAAATAGGTCAACATTTTCATTTAGCCAGAATACCCCTTTGACTCGGACAAGAAGTACTGTATAACAAGTTAAAGGGGTTGAAGTATAAAAGGAAGTGCAGGTAAAGAGGCAATAACAGTCAACAGTGATTACTAAACTTACTTCTCTGCCGGTCCCCATTATAATTAATGGAGCCGGATGGCAATGTTTAAGCTTCCAGCAATGCTGAAATGCAGAGAGATCTGGCAGGCTGTTCCCTGCCAAAACAGCCTGTCGGATGCTACGTTAGTGCTAGTGTGAAACTAGCCTTAGAAATACGATGCAAATAGCCATGACACAGTGGCTGATGCACATTTTATTGTTGTTTCATCTAGGAGAATGACCTTTATGGAAAGGTAAATGTTATGGTTTTTATTGTCTGGGAACTGGGCGTAATTATTTTTGACTGTAGGTATTTTATAGTTATATGGTCCAAATGTTTATTTATATTTTATTTATTTTTGTTCAACATGCCATCAGCTTCTGTTGGCCCTGTTTAACCCCTTCAACCCCAGGCTTGTTTTCACCTTCATGCCCAGGCCATTTTTTGCAAATCTGACATGTGTCACTTTATGTGCTAATAACTTAGGAACGCTTTTACTTATCCAGGCCATTCTGAGATTGTTTTCTCGTCACATATTGTGCTTCACGACAGTAGTAAATTTGTGGCAAAATATTTCATTTTTATTTATAAAAAAAAAATACAAAATTTACCAAAAATTTTGAAAAATGTGCAAATTTCCAAATTTCAATTTCTCAGTTTTCAAAATAAATAGTAATACCTCCAAAAATAGTTATTATTTTACATTCCCCATATGTCTATTTTATGTTGGCATCATTTTATAAATGTCATTTTACTTTTTTAGGACGTTATAGGGCTTAGAAATTTAGAAGCCATTTTTCAAATTTTTACCAAATTTTCCAAAACCATTTTTTTAAGCACCAATTCAGATATAAAGTGATTTTGAGGGGCTTACATAATGAAACCCACCCATAAATGACCCCATTTTAGAAACTACACCCCTCAAATTATAAAAAAAACTACTGTTACAAACTTTGTTGACCCTTCAGGTGTTCCACAAGAGTTAAAGGAAAATGGAGGTGAAATTTCAAAATTTCACTTTTTTGGTAGATTATTCATGTTAATAATTTTTTTCTTGCAACACAGCAAGGGTTAACAGCAAACTAAACCTCAATATACATTGCTCTGATTCTGCAGTTTATGTGTGGTGGTAAACGTCTCTATAGGTTTGTGGCAGTGGTCAGAAGGAAAGGAGTGCCATATGGATTTTAGAGGCAGATTTTGCTAGAATGGTTTTTAGGCACCATTTTGTAATTGAGAGACCCTGACGTACCCCTACAGTGGAAATCCTCATAAAATGACCCCATTTTGGAAACTACACCCTTCAAAGAATATATTAAGGGGGTACTGGCCACTTTGACCCCTTTTACGGAATTTATGGAATTTGGAAACACTTGGCTGTGAAAATAAAAAGTTTTATTTCTTCCAATAAAATGTTGCTTTAGCCCCAAATTTTTCATTTTCACAAGGGGTAACAGGAGAAAAGCACCCCATAATTTGTTCTCCATTTTCTCCTGAATGCGGCAACACCCCATATGTGGTGGTAAACACATGGCAGGACTCAGAACGGAAGGAGCACCATATGGATTTTGCAGAACAGCTTTTGATGGATTGGTTTGCGGGAGCCATTGATTTTTATTTTTTTGAGTTATTGTCTTATGTGGGGGCTCATATTTTGCAGGATGAGGTGACGTTTTTATTGGTACCATTTTTGGGTACATAACACTTTTTTTATTGCTTGGTATTACACTTTTTGTGAGTCAAGGTGAAAAAAAATAGCTGTTTTGGCATAGTTTTAAAAAAATTTTTTTTACAGCATTCACCTGAGGGGGCAAATCATGTGATATTTTTATAGAGCAGGTTGTTACAAACGCGGGGATACCCAATATGTCTACCATTTTTATTATTGTTAAGTTTTACACATTAGATGCATTTTAGAACAGAATTAAATCTTGTTTATGTGCTGCCATTTTCAGAGAGCCATATTTTTTTTAATTTTTGGGGAGATTCTCTTAGGTAGGGTATCAATTTTTGCGGGACAAGATGACTGTTTGATTGGTACCAATTTGGGTTAAATACACGTTTTTGATCACCTGCTATTACACTTTTTGTGAGGCAAGAGGGGAAAAAATGGTTGTTTTGGCATAGTTTTTTTTTTTTTTTTTTGCAGCATTCACCTGGGGGGCCATCTCATGTAATATTTTTATAGAGCAGGTTGTTACGGACGTGGCGATACCCAATATGTCTAACTTTTTTATTTTAGGAAAGTTTTACACAATAATTTATTTTTGAACAGAATAAAATCTTTTTTTTGTGTTGCCATTTCCTGAGAGCCATATTTTTTTTATTCTTTGGGCGATTGTCTCAGGTAGGGTATAATTTTTGCAGGACAAGATGACGGTTTGATTGGTACCATTTTGGGTTAAATGCGCCTTTCTGATCGCCTGCTATTACACTTTTTGTGAGGCAAGAGGGAAAAAATGGTTGTTTTGGCATAGTTTTTTTTTTTTTTTTGCAGCATTCACCTGGGGGGCCATCTCATGTAATATTTTTATAGCGCAGGTTGTTACGGACGTGGCGATACCCAATATGTCTAACTTTTTTATTTTAGGAAAGTTTTACACAATAGATTTATTTTTGAACAGAATAAAACAGAATAAAATCTTTTTTTGTGTTGCCATTTTCTAAGAGCCATATTTTTTTTATTTTTTGGGCGATTGTCTCGGTAGGGTATCATTTTTTGCGGGACGAGATGACGATTTTTTTAGTACCATTTTGGGGTAAATACGCCTTTTTGATCGTGTAGTATTACACTTTTTGTGGGGGAAGGTGATCAAAAAATGGCTGTTTTGGCACTGTTTTTATTTTTTATTGTGTTCACCTGGCGGGATGGATCATGTGATATTTTTATAGAGCCAGTCGATACGGACGCGGCGATACCTAATATGCCTACTTTTTCTTTTTTTTTTCTTTTTTTAACAATTTTTTTTACTTTTTTGGGGGGAAAATGGCATTATTTTTTTTTACTTGAAACTTTTATTATTATTATTTTTTTTTACTTTATTTTTTAACTTTTTTTTCAGCTTTTTACACTTTTTTTAACTTTTGGGGGTTCTGATCCCCTTCACAATGCATTACAATTAGAGATGAGCGAGCAGTGCTCGTTACGAGCACTGTAACGCTCGGGTCCCGTCTGCAATGCCCGCAGGCATTGCGGATCCGTCCTCATCTGCATGTAAGTCAATGAGGACGGATCGTTTGGTATGACACTCATACCAAACGGTTCCGTCCTCACCCGTCTTAAAGTCAGCGGGGACGGAACCGTTTGGTATGAGTGTCATACCAAACGATCCGTCCTCATTGACTTACATGCAGATGAGGACGGATCCGCAATGCCTGCGGGCATTGCAGACAGGACCCGAGCGTTACAGTGCTCGTAACGAGCACTGCTCGCTCATCTCTAATTACAATACTTTGTATTGTAATGCATTGGCTGTAAGTGTATTACTCACAGTAATACACTTACAGCCTGCTTCCTGTGCGATCCAGGGGGCTGGATCGCATAGGCTCGCAGGGATGGCAGCCACGATGCCTAAGGAAGGCATCGGGCTGCCATCCAAGCCATCGGATCCCGTCACAGCAGCGCGGGGACCCGATGGCCCCCGCTCGGCATCCTGAACATGCGGCATACCTCATGTGCCGCGGTCAGCGCTGACTGCGGCACATGAAGGGTTAATGCGCCGGCATCGGTGTTTTCACCGATGCTGGCGCATTCCTCAGGGGTCCGGCACCTGGGCACAGCCGAACCCCCAACTCTGATCGGGCAGGCGCAGCTCCTGCACCCGCCCGATCAGCGCTCAGTAATAGTACGGCGCTGGGCGTCTAGCACCTTTGCCGCAGCGCCATACTATTACGGCGCTGGTCGCCAAGGGGTTAACAAGTGGTCTGACTGCACTAAATTATGGCTGGTATACAAGGTGGGTACAAGTAGAGATGAGCGAATCTATTCGCCGCTTCGTAGATTCGTATCGAATCTTTGGATTTTTCAGCTGCGAAGCGAATCTGAATATTAGATGATTCGCTTCGCTTTTGTACGCATTCGCTACGTAGTTTGTCCTCTAAATTATACGCTATTCTACGTATAATTTAGTTACTCTACACGCTGTTGCGCAGACTCCTCCCTGGTAGTTCCGCCCCCTACCCCTTACGCCAGAATTTGATGGCCCCTGAGGCTGTCACCCGGAACGCCCAGACCCTCTGGGAATATAAAAAGCTGGTGGAGGAGTGGGTGGTGAAGTTTTGGAGCACCCATGGTCCAGTGACCCTAAGCTGGAGTGCCGAAGGGGAACCGTTATTTGGTTCAACGCGGAGCGGGGAGTCGGTTTCATCGGCAATGAGGAGACGGCAGAGGAATTGTATGTTAACCGCCATTCGGTTAAGCGGCTGTATCTTCCGCCCGTACGCCACAATCTACATGCAGGGGATTACGTGGAGTATACCCCCATGAAGAGCCTCCAAGGCCCCTTTGCTACTGGGATAAAAGTCTTAAAGCGACCACCTACTCCTGCAGCGCCCCCGGAAGACTGGAGTGAGGAGGCCCAGGCCGCAGAAGAGGCTTGAGACCTTGAGATCTGAAGAGAAATCCCAAGGTCAGGATCAGCCGGAACCCCTGATTCCTGATTTGCCGCCACCGATACCACCGATCCTTCATGTGGGACAGATGACCACGAACATTTTCGTGTACCATCCAACTGTGGTACAGTACCACTACCAACTGCCATGCCCATGGTAGTTGCAGGCCGTACAGTCCGCCGCTCGTGGAAGAGCGTTACCATTACCATTACAGCCGGAGATTCTGTCACCTGGTATGCCAGCAGGAGGATCTGGCCACTACAGAGTGATGGGCAGGACCCAAGTTACCACTGCCTTTGCAGCCAGGTACTTTAGCTCCAGCAGCAGTGAGGAGGACCTGCTGGCCTTTAAGTAATTCCTGCAGTTTTTATGGAAGCCACAACACTGACTTATCCTGAAGGGTGGGCACTAGTTGGCCCTTGTTTTTAGTTTTGTTGCCCCGCGTTTGTCCTCACCCAGATGGCCATGGATTGTTAGGACTCCCCCCATCAAAAAAAAGTTTTTTTATCCAAGTTGCGCATACGTGCGCCTCATCCCTTTTTTCCCCCTTTTCAGGTTATTTCGGGAGCCCCACTAAAGAGGGTTTTTTAAAGGGAACCTTTGCTGCTATTTTTTTACCCATTTGGATTACGATTTTGCCTATGTGGATTACAAATTGCGACTGAGTTTGGGACTGTGCTCCAGTTCTATGAAAAGCGTCAGAAGAAAAGAGACTTAAACGTGTCCATGAGCATACTAGGTAGGTAATATTTAAAATGTTTATATTATACTTTTAATAATGTATTTGCACTATTTACCATATATATGTCTCGAATATTTGCTCTGCCTCTGAGGAGTGCACGCCGCGGCCTCTCCTTGTACGTGCCTGCGTATTACGTAATCGCTTAGACAATAGTACGCTGAGATTCGTAAGCTATTTGTACGCTCATGCGTACGTCTTCTAAGAAGTTGCGTACATTTTGTAAATGAACGTTCGTTATTAGTGAGCGAATGTTCGCTAATAGCACATAATAACGTATATTTTGTACGCAAATACAACAAATCTATTAGTCGAATATACGAATTTTAGGAAAAGTTCGGCGAATTTTCGGCAAATAATTTTTTGAATGATTCGCTCATCTCTAGGTACAAGCAACCTTTCCGGCTTCCTTCTGACACCAGCAAAGAAGACCTTGCTTTTTTTCTCCCTGGCCTACAGCTACCCATAAAACTAGGCATATAGGATTTGCAGTTGCCCATACTGTGAATTTAGAGGCACACTATCCTTGAGGGGAGTTGAGTCTCTCGGCCCAGGAAGCACCACCTAGTAGGAATGCAGTGCACACGGTAATCTGTAATATTGTGGGGCTTTTCAAACTGCTGTGAGTCAGTATGTGTTCTTCCTTTAATGCTTACACTGTGCCACCATTGCTGAGCTCCAAATTAAGTCAGCACATCACACAGCTCCTATGATCACCTAGCTAATGTGTACAGAAACCATCCAGTATCCCCAAGATGGCAGGTCAGTATGAGCACTGGAAGGATACCATGAGGTCACTAGAAGCACTACTGCTGCCAAAAAGGGGCCTGGGACATGGGGTGAGTTACAGTTAGCTAAAAAATAAAAGTCAGAAGAATGTGGCATGAGCTGCACCAATCATGATGATTGGGCCCTGAGTTAATATGCAAGACTCAACTGCATAAAACAGCACTGATGAGTGCAAGATTGCCATGTCTAACTTGTTTTTTAAAAGGTCAGAGGACGAGATATTTCACAATAAGGGGAGGGTGTAGTAAAGTTGTTACCTCTGATGAATTAACTATATGTGGACAAATAATTGTTAGATGGCTATATGATATGCAGTCTGCTTTCAGATTTTACATAGTGCACAGATGCTGTTACTATGGTAGCCTGTGCCCATCCCTGTCACATTCCTCCATGTGGGCAGGGGAGCACCCAGGAATTTTTTCTAGGGGGGGTCCGACAAGCAAAAAATGCGGGGTGCATAGCGTGCTGCGCCATGTTTTGCCCCGCCCATTTACCTAGTGCGCACTAAAAAAAAAATTGACCCCCCCCGCCCATTATTATAAGCCCCTCCTGAATATAATAGGCCACTCTCAACAAACACTGTACAGCTGAAATGATATTGCTGAGGCCCGGCTTTACACGGAGAGGGGAGGGAGGGCTCCTCCGCTCTCCTCCCTACCCAGATCCTGCTCAAGGCCTGTGGTTCCCCCCACCATCCGCCACCTGCCCGTGACCTGCTGCCCCCCTTGGCTGTCCTCACCCAGCTCTGAATCCTCCTGATGCAAATGACAGGGGGAGGAGCCGGAGCATCTCCTCTCCTACATAGCACCCCATACCTCTTACATCCAGTGATGTCACCTTTGTTGTAGACATTCTCTTTCCTCATCTCCTCCATTCAGACCAGACTGCCATGATGATTTTTTTAATCATCTCCCATCTCTGCAGAGATTGACAAACAGACATTAGTTTCCCACATTTCCATCATCTTCACATCTTCTGAAAACCCTTTCCTGCCACCTCCAATGCTGTGCTCCCGAATACTACCATATACTGCAGAAGCAGTCCCCCTGAAAATACCAGTACCACACAGATCGTGCCCTCTTTAACAATTATTGGCACACAGTGCTCTAAAAAATAACTGCATCCGGACACTAATAGTACAAAGATAATCCCCCCAAAATAATTGTGCTAAACTGATACTGTACCAGGGTGCCCCGCAAATTAACAGTGCTGCCCAAAATCCCACCAATAGAAATAATTCTCTGTCAGAGCACACTTAGTAATAATGCCCCCATAGTGCCCATACTAGTAATCATGTTCCCCATAGCCCCCCAGTAGTAGTAAAGCTCACCATAATACCCCCTAGTAGTAATAATTCTCCTTATAATATGACAGTACAAGAAATACCCCCGCTTAGTGCCCGCAGTTGAGCTAATGTCCACATAATGTATGCCGGTATAAAATATCCCTATATAGTGCCCCAGTAAATGCCCCCATATTGTCCCCCATAATATGCCAGCAAAAAATGTCCCTTCTTGCTGCCCCCAGCAGATACCCCTATAGTGCTTCTCTCCCCCATAATGTGCCAGTAAAAATTGCCCCCTTAGTGCCAGATGCCATAGTGCCCCCTATAATGTGCCAGTAAAAAATGCCCCTTTAGAGTCACCAGATGCCCCCCATAGTGCTCCACTCCCCCATAGTGCCCCAAAATAATGCCCATATAGTGCCACCAGATGCCCCATAGTGCCGCTTTCCCCCATAGTGCCTCCCATAATGTGCCAGTAAAAAATTCCCCTTAGTGCCAGAAGCCATAGTGCCCCCTATAATGTGCCAGTAAAAAGATGCCCCTTTAGAGCCACCAGATGCCCCCATAGTGCACCCAAATGATGCCCCTATAGTGCCACCAGACAGGGGAATCTGAATTGGGCCCCCTAACCCCGCCCACTATCTTGGTCCATCCCACCTCCTGCCCTGGCTCCTCCCCTGCCACACCCCCATTTGCCAATAAAAAAATGTATACATGACCTACTGAAAACATTAGGGATAGGGTGCAACGTTAATGTTAGGGTGCAGGGGAGTTAGGTAAGTAAGGCCTAATTCACACATCCGTGGAGCGCAGTCCGTGAAATCCCGGACCGTGCTCCTTCTGAGGGCAGGAGTGTATGGCGTCATTGGTTGCTATGAAGCCGTGCACTTCCTGAGGCCGCCGCTGTACAGTGATACACTCTATGCAAGTGTGCACAATGTATTACTGTACAGCAACGGCCTCAGGAAGCGCACGGCGTCATAACAACCAATGACGCCGTGCACTCCTGCCCTCAGAAGGAGCACAGTCCGGGATTTTATGGACCGTGTTCCATGGATGTGTGAATTCCGCTTAAGGTGCACAGCAGGGGTGTACTGCCTGGGCATTTTGGGGGGGCATAAACTTCTTCCCGGCTGATGCTTAGTGGGCAGTTTGATACACTATCCTGAGGGGAAGGGGGGTAATTACACTGTCCTGAGTCTTCTATGAGCCTACAGTGCCCCCCACCCTCAACCCCACAGGAACTCTGCCTGCTGATGCCCTCCCCAAGAATACCTATATCCAAGTCCAACAGTTTTGCAGAGGTCCTCTTACTGTGTGCAGGCTGCAGCTGGGAACTTCAGTGACCGGACGCAGCAATGAAGGGTCGTGGCTGATATGAGTCAAGACAGCAGGTAGATAACTTCCAGGATGAGTGCGCGCCTGCTGCTCGCCAGCGATACAATGGCCAATCAGCAGCAGTATCTTTGCATACTGCTAAATGCTAATTGGCCAGCGTAGCAGCAGATGCCGTGCCTGGGTCCTAGGAGTGCGTAGCCACCTGCCCTGCTCGTTCATGAAAAGGTCGGGGGTGAAGGGTAGGGTTGGGCGATATCGATAACGATATTAAGAAATTTATCGCAATAACGATATATATGGCAATAAATGCCCATTTAGAAGAAAAAAACATTTGGGGACACAAGGAGACATTATACTGTATGGGGGCAGACACAAGGAGACATTATACTGTATGGGGGCCACAAGGAGACGTTATACTGTATAGGGGCAGCCACAAGAAGACGTTATACTATATGGGGGCAGCCACAAGGAGACATTATACTGTTTGGGAGCCACAAGGAGATGTTATACTGTATGGGGGAAGATACAAGGAGATGTTATACTATATGGGGGCAGCCACAAGGAGATGTTATACTATATAGGGGCAGCCACAAGTAGACATTATACTGTATGGGGGCCACAAGGAGACGCTATACTGTATGGGGGCCACAAGGAGACATTATACTGTATGGGGGCAGACACAAGGAGACGTTATACTATATGGGGGCAGCCACAAGGAGACGTTATACTGTATGGGGGCAGCCACAAGGAGACGTTATACTGTATGGGGGCAGCCACAAGGAGACATTATACTGTATGGGGGCAGCCACAAGGAGATGTTATATTGTATGGGGGCAGCCACAAGGAGATGTTATACTGTATGGGGGCAGCCACAAGGAGATGTTATACTGTATGGGAGCAGCCACAAGGAGATGTTATACTGTATGGGGGCATCCACAAGGAGATGTTATACTGTATGGGGGCATCCACAAGGAGATGTTATACTGTATGGGGGCAGACACAAGGAGATGTTATACTGTATGGGAGCAGCCACAAGGAGATGTTATACTGTATGGGGGGATCCACAAGGAGATGTTATACTGTATGGGGGCAGACACAAGGAGATGTTATACTGTATGGGGGCATCCACAAGGAGACGTTATACTGTATGGGGGCAGACAAAAGGAGATGTTATACTGTATGGGGCACTGGGGCAGTGACAAGCCCACCCCCCCTCAGTATAACACACATGGTCATAGACAGACCTTTATTTAAAGTAGATGTCCACAAGGATGGTTACTAGGGAGAGTGGCAGCAGGCACAGGCAGAGCCAGGGAACATTTGCATGCATGATCTCTAACTAGAAGAACAAAAATCCCTCCCTCTGTCAGGATGACTACGATTACAGAGTACAGAGGGAGCAAGACACAAGCAGAGAGGGGCTGTGTCTACAGGAGCGTCTGGAGAGTAAAGTCTGGAGTGTAGGCATCTCCTCCACAGCACTGCACTCCCTGCCTCTTCTGTGCTAGCACAGCTCTGTATGTAATGCTCCTGATCCCATCACATGCTATACCCCTGCTCATACTTAGCTCTTCTTATTAGCTTCTTTGCCCACGCTTTTACAAATGCAATAAATACCACTTGGGTAGGAAGATCTTAAGACAGTCGCATACCTCCCAACTTTTGAAAAGAGGAAAGAGGGACACTATGTGCAGCTGCCGCTGCAATTGTTTTTTGTTCTAGGCCACGCCTCTAACGCTGCACAAAAATAACAAAACACCTAATCCTACAACATGTCCTACTTTCTAACAGCCGCTATTCTTTGGCCGCTACAGAAACAGCCATATGACCGGCCTCATAGACTTCAACTGGTTATAAAATGGTCGTCTGACGACTGTTAGAGCCCTTTTACACAAGCGCATTCAGTCCGAGAAATCCGCAGCTTGTAGGAGAGCCAAGCCCCGTTCTGGACAGAAGAGGCACGGAGCAGTAACATGATTGATAATACTCTGTGGCTCACTGATCTTTTTACTACAAAATCACTGTGAGATAAAGTTGTCACCGTGATTTTGTAGTAAAAAGATCACAGTGAGGCACGGAGCATTATCAATCATGTTACTGCTCCGTTTCTCTTCTGTCCAGAACGGGGCTTGGCTCTCCTACATGCTGCAGATTTCTCGGACGGCATTCACTCATGTGAGGAGCCCTTAAACTGCCCTCACACCTCCATTTTTTGCATCCATTTGCATATAGTTAGTGATGAGTGAACTTCTATTTTTAAGTTCGGCGTCCAAGGTTCTGGTTATCAGAGAATCCTGCTATGGATTCCGCTACCACGGACCATAACGGAATTCTATGTAGAAAGCAAATCACGCACTCTCTTATATATGCTTGCAGTTAGGTTTATTATGAATAAGGTCACATTGGACTTAAGACAATTGTATTACAGCTCTTTAGCGCTTGTCAAAAGACATAATTGATACATAGGATTTGCATATTTGATGAGACGTTTCAGTCCGGATGACCTGGCTCAATCTGACGCTGTAATGAAAATTATGTATAGTTTAGAATGACATAAAGGTGTGTTATCCACAATATACTGGTTGTTAAGGGGACATCCTAGTATAAGAAATATAAGCTAGATATATATACAAAACATAGGCGGGTACCATGAAAGAAAATATAAGGAACGTTTATGTAGATATAACAACCCTAAGAAATTAGCGATAGAGTATTGTGGCACAGAATTATCGCTATGTACATGTATATATGGGGAGCAGGAGGCGGGTCATGCTGGAAGAGACGAATTACATGAGAGAAGAAGCGAGGTAGAGTTAGTAAGGACTTACCAGGGAGGAAGTAGTCTGGAGCTTGTAGTGTAGTAGCGCAAAGCAGAGCTGTGTTTGCGGTGGAGCGGAAGCGCCTTAAATGCTGCTATGTGTGTGAGGTTCCTGTGGGCAGCGCGCGTCTCGCGCGCTATAGCCGGAAGGATGGCGGCGGCCATCTTGGGAGAGGACACGCATGCGTGTGGAGGTAGAAGAAGGTGGGCGCCATGCTGGAAGAGGTGGTGCATGCGCAGTAGTAAAGTACGCAGAAATCGCCATTTTAGACCTGGTGAGAAGCCCTATATGTATAGGCTGATAAGAAGAACGTGGAACTATGGAGAATAAAGAGGGCTATGTAAAAATGATGTAATAGTGATAGTATATAATCTGCTACTAGGCTATATATGGAGTGTTTGAAAATAAAAATGATGGAAATAGATGCAAAGTAAAGATTGAAAACAAAGAAGGAATATGAAATGAGATGTAAAGTGTGAGTGGTATATGTGGTAGATGATAGTAAAGGGAGAAGAGATGAAGTATATACATATATAATATGCATATGGTGTATGCACGCTTATGTATGTATATATATGCATTTATGCACAAACAGTATACGTGATAAAAAAGGAATATAGGGAAAAAAACTCATGACCCGGGACCTGAGGTAGAGGTAGCCAAGTTTTTTGACATCTAATCGTTGATTTATGGTGAGTGATTCTGTCCCGAATGGTCTGTGTAGTCTCGCCCACATATATGAGTCCGCAAGGGCATTTTATCAGGTAGACAACAAACCTGGAATCGCATGTAAAAAAATCCCTTATGAAGAAGGGGCGACCTGTGTGTGGATGATATACACTCACCGGCCACTTTATTAGGTACACCTGTCCAACTGCTCGTTAACACTTAATTTCTAATCAGCCAATCACATGGCGGCAACTCAGTGCATTTAGGCATGTAGACATGGTCAAGACAATCTCCTGCAGTTCAAATCGAGCATCAGTATGGGGAAGAAAGGTGATTTGAGTGCCTTTGAACGTGGCATGGTTGTTGGTGCCAGAAGGGCTGGTCTGAGTATTTCAGAAACTGCTGATCTACTGGGATTTTCACGCACAACCATCTCTAGGGTTTACAGAGAATGGTCCGAAAAAGAAAAAACATCCAGTGAGCGGCAGTTCTGTGGGCGGAAATGCCTTGTTGATGCCAGAGGTCAGAGGAGAATGGGCAGACTGGTTCGAGCTGATAGAAAGGTAACAGTGACTCAAATTGCCACCCGTTACAACCAAGGTAGGCAGAAGAGCATCTCTGAACGCACAGCACGTCGAACTTTGAGGCAGATGGGCTACAGCAGCAGAAGACCACACCGGGTGCCACTCCTTTCAGCTAAGAACAGGAAACTGAGGCTACAATTTGCACAAGCTCATCGAAATTGGACAGTAGAAGATTGGAAAAACGTTGCTTGGTCTGATGAGTCTCGATTTCTGCTGCGACATTCGGATGGTAGGGTCAGAATTTGGCGTCAACAACATGAAAGCATGGATCCATCCTGCCTTGTATCAACGGTTCAAGCTGGTGGTGGTGGTGTCATGGTGTGGGGAATATTTTCTTGGCACTCTTTGGGCCCCTTGGTACCAATTGAGCATCGTTGCAACGCCACAGCCTACCTGAGTATTGTTGCTGACCATGTCCATCCCTTTATGACCACAATGTACCCAACATCTGATGGCTACTTTCAGCAGGATAATGCGCCATGTCATAAAGCTGGAATCATCTCAGACTGGTTTCTTGAACATGACAATGAGTTCACTGTACTCAAATGGCCTCCACAGTCACCAGATCTCAATCCAATAGAGCATCTTTGGGATGTGGTGGAACGGGAGATTCGCATCATGGATGTGCAGCCGACAAATCTGCGGCAACTGTGTGATGCCATCATGTCAATATGGACCAAAATCTCTGAGGAATGCTTCCAGCACCTTGTTGAATCTATGCCACGAAGAATTGAGGCAGTTCTGAAGGCAAAAGGGGGTCCAACCCGTTACTAGCATGGTGTACCTAATAAAGTGGCCGGTGAGTGTATGGTATTGCCCTTAGAAATAATATTGCAACAAGAGCAGCGTAAACAAGGGAAAGTACCCGATCTCTTAGTGCTAAGAAATGTCTGTTGAGATATTTTCTTCTGACTACCAATGTCAGCTTTGACAAGATGATCTCTGAGATTCCTGGGTCTCTTGAGACACATAAGGACAGGTCGCTGAAATTCAGAAATTTGGGGATAGGTTCTGTTGAGTAGGGGCCAGTGTTTGCGTATGATCTGTTGAACTTTGGAAATGACTGGATGATAAGTGTGTACAAATGGAACCCTCTTTGGGGTTTCCAGGGGAGATGTCTTGGATCTGTAATCCGTAGTAAGGGTATGTTCAGGATAGCCTCTGTTACGGAATTTGTCCTTCATTTTGGACAACTGACTGTTACATTTTTCTGGATCGGAGACTATGCGTTGTACACGTGTGAATTGTGACTTTGGTAAAGATGTTTTATGACAACTGGTAAAGTGGAGGAGGCCATTCTTATCTGTGGGTTTGGTGAATAAATCAGTTGACAAGTTGCCATTGGTGTCTTGTAATATGAGGGTATCGAGAAAATTAATGCTTTCTCTATCTCTGCTATGCTAAATTCGGCTTTAGTCTCGTAGCTGAACATTCGGTCTGTTCTCTGTCTGTGGGGTGCCTTTAACTGTTGAACCCTCCAGACACTCTGTAGGTAAATCTGCAAGGAGTCAGGGTGCTCTATGAGCTACTTCTCTCTGGAGAGACTCCTGCTGCAGCAGGGGAACCTTCCCCTTGCTGTTACATCATGGGCACATCTGGCTCTCACACTTCCCTAGCTTACTCTTGTTGGTCCATTGGGATCTCTGCAAGGACAGCTCAGAGTCTCCGGGGGCAGAGGTAAAGTCTGGGAGTTGTGAATGAGGATCAGCAATCAGACTTGGTTCTGTAAACGTAGTAATCTCATAGACCTCTGATGAGGGGACGGCCACTACTGTATTATGGCTCCCATTCACAGTGACTATCCAGCTTGCTTACTGGGTGATTGTTTCTGAGCCAGACCTGGTCTCCTGTTCATAAGGACTCAGCATGTGCATGTAGACCAAAGTCCTGATTTTGTTTTTGCTGGGCCTTCTCTATTTTGGATTCCTCTGTTTCTCTGGCATCCTCTAGGTGCCTCTGATTCTCTCTGAACCACTGAGATTGGGGGAGGAGTGGTTCAGAGTCATCGAGGGTGAGCTCTGCAGGTATATGGCCCTGTCTTTCGAACATGAGGTTGTATGCAGTGTATCCAGTTGAGCAATGAGTTGTGTTACTGTACACTTTTGCACAATGTGAACCCTGACACTTGTGAAGGCTCTTTTTCTCTCTTATATATTTACATATAGTCAAATGACTAAAGATAGCCTTGCTTGCACTTGTGTCAAACCATTTAATAGTAACACATAACTTTTATTATACCTTATAAAACAATGTAACTAGTGCTCAATAAACACTTTTAAAATTGCCAGTGTTCCAGCTTCTATTTGTGCTACTATTAATATTCGGCTGTTTTGTGGCTGATACTTGCAACTGTGACAGGCTGGTAGCCGCGCGCTGGCTCCAGACTCTTCCCAATAATTGCTATCCCTGCCTGTATTAAATTGTCCCTGATATCAGCACATACTGTAGACGAAGCAAGAACCTGCTATTAAAACATTTCCCTCAAACACTGTTACTGTACAGGTACACTAATTCTGGAGAAGCAACGGCCACTCGGTCCTCTTGTGAGGTGGCAGATCATGGGAAACAACTGCCACTCAGTCCCCTTGTGAGGTGGCACATCCTTGAGCATGTTGTTCATTGTCTGGTTCATCTTCTCGCACAGCCCAATCCTCTGAAGGTGATATGCGATGGTCCTCAGTTTTTTGCAGTTGTATAGGGCACAAAGTTCATAGAACAAATGAGACTTGAATAAAGATCTTTGGTCAGTGATACCCATACAGCAAGATACATGGCAGTGGCGGTAGTTTTAGCAGTTAAGTCCTTTAAAAAGTACAGCCACGATGAACTTAGTGTAGTGGTCTATGATTGTCATAGCATAGGTGTACCCGGATCTGCTGGGTTTCAGTCATATTACATGTACAAAACAGTTTCATAACAGTAATAGACATGCACAATGGGAAGGACCTGGAAATAAATACAAATATGACATTAGAGACAGTAGCGGAGTGTATAAATGGTAATACCACTCTGTGGTATTACGAAAGGATCCGATCACACACATTTAAGCCCACAGATGCTATGGTAAAATATAACAGCAGCATCTGGGAAGTCAAAAATCCCTTAGCGAAGATTGGGGGAGCCAGATGCGTCCCACAAAAAACAGATTGTTCCACAAAAAATGAAACCTGACACAGCTTAGTAATATAACTATAAAAAAAAGTTATAGGGGTCAGAATATGGTGAATTCTTTTTTCAAGGTTTAAATTTATGTTACATTAATTTACATTATTTAGACATAAAAACTATACATATTGTTGTAATCATACTGACCCAGAGAATGAAGGGCATTGGTAAGTTTTGCCACAAACGGAACGCTGTGGGAACAAAACCCGTAAAACGGTGGAGGAATTGCACTTTTTTTTCAATTCCACCCCATTTGGAATTTTTTTCCCGCTTCCCACTACATTGTATGCCATAATAAATGGTGGCGTTAGAAAATGCCATAAAAAATAAGCCCTCATACAACTATGTGAACGGAAAAATAAAGTTATGGCTCAAGGAAGATAGGGAAGAAAAATGAAAATGCAAAAATGAAAAAACCTCCAGTATCCTAAGGGTTAATGTGCAAGAAAAACTATACATATGTATCATAATACTCATTCTGACCCAGAGAATTAAAGTAAGAGACCAGTTTTACCACATAAGATACACTATTAAAATAAAACCCATTAAACTATGGTGGAATTGTGTTGCTTTTTTATGTTTTTGTTTTTTTTTCCCAACCCATTTTGAATTTTTTTTCACACTATCTACTAGACAGACTTCTCATTAAACAGTGGGTTTTAAAGTCTAAATGATGCTTTATTAGGTCACTTCAGCAATACACGTGATTAGAGATGAGCAAATTTCTCCAAAGTTCGATTCAGTCGGTTTGCTGAATTTTCCCCCAAAATTTATTTAGATCCAAATTTATTAGTGGCAAATCACATTAAAACTTACTATTTTCTGACTGCAGAGAGCCTGTATAGTTGAGTAGAATACTGTGCCTTGCAGTAACACGCATAGGGAGTCTGCTACGGTAGTGAAACAATACTGCACGCTTCACTTACTTGGGCAGTTACGGGGCCAAAACTGACCAAATGAGTCAAGTGTAAACTCAGCCTTACAGGTCAATGTTAGTGACAGGTATAAAGAACCATGCAGAGGCCCAAGATCATACTATAGTGTGAAAGAGCACACTCCTTTTACACCAATTCACTGATTTCACATAGATTTCTACAGAACCCGTTCAGCATTTGGTCACTAATCCATCAGTATTTCTAAATCCAAAAACAGGAGTGGACCCAAAACAGAGATGACACGTTAATGGAATATTTGCATGTCTTCGGTGTTTTGTACCCACTCCTGCTTTTGGCTACCAAATCATAATCCAATTCTGATGCAAAATAGGGAGCATGTCCTGCAGGCCTTACAGCTGCAACATAGACAGGATCTGTTGTGCATCTCATTTTTCCTTCCTTTTGACATATCAGAAGAAGGGTCAAAAAAAGAAGATGTCAGCAAGGCCAAAAGTCAAAGTAGTGGCTCAGTCATGAAGTGGGGAGGGTGGGAACAGCATGAAAACTCCACAGAGTGGCCCTATGACATAGTGGTCAGGTGGAAGTAGCATGAAGAGATCACAGAGTGGCCCAATGACAGAGTCTGGAGGTGGCAGCAGCAGCATCAGGAGTAGACCACAGAGTGGCACAATTACAGAATGTGGAGGTGGCAGCAGCAGTAGCATCATTAGGAGGCCACAGAGTGGCAAAATGACAGAGCGTGGACTTAGTAATATGCCAAATAACCGTGGAGCTCCAGTTATGGGTCTTCAACACAGTGAAAGCCAGATATCCCTCAAAGGAAGGAAAACCAAGAAAAGGGGTGTTCCCATTACAGGGATCACCAAATCCACCATATTAAGTGGCCCCTATGTCAAGATCCCGCTCTTTTACAAGCTTTAAGGATGTGACGGGGAAGACCTAAGCCAGTTATCCATCCACAGACAGCTGTTTCGGGGGTATTTCCCCCTCATGAGTGTGGAGTAGGATCCTGGCTAACCGGGAGCAATGCCTTGAAGACTACTCAAACAGAACAATAGCTGATCTCAGGGAGGGCATAGGAGCCACTTAATATGGTGGATTTGGTGATCCCTGTAATGGGGATACCACTTTGCTTGGTTTTCCTTCCTTTGAGGGACATCTGGCTTTCACTGTGTTGAAGACCCATAACTGGGGCTCCACGGTTAATTTGCATATTACTGTTTTCCCAGGGAGCTTTTCAATTTGGATTGCTGTGTTGAGACTCTTAAATGAGGCACGGTGGTTTTTGTAGCTGGTCTCCCTGAGATCAGCTATTGTTCTGTTAGAGTGTGGAGTTGGCAACACCAGCAGCATCAGGAAGCCACATAGTAGCACAATGATAGAGTGTGGAGGTGGCAGCAGCAGCATTATCATCTGGAGGCCACAAAGTGTCACAATGACAAAATGTGGAGGTGGCACAGCATCATCATCAGGAAGCCACAGAGTGGCACAATGACAGAATGTGGAGGTGGCAGCAGCAGCATCAGGAGACCATAGAGTGACCCGTTGACAGAGTGGGGAAGTGGGTGGCAATACCAGTACCAGCTGAAGATGTTGGGTGGAAGAAGGAGCACTTGACATCAGATGTGTGACATCAGGCGGGTGGCAGCATCAGAATAGTAGTTGAGGCAGGTAGCCGGAAGAAATAGGTCTCTTTTGTCAAAGTGTTAGGGTGGCACCATGCATGATCTAGTCTGATGCATCCGGCATTGGTGGGTCGAAATCCAGGCTTTTCCACGCCCGATTAATCTTGACAAAGGTCAGTTTCTCCACATTTTGGGTGGACAGGTGAGTTCTTCTTGGGGTAACTATGGCCCCTGCCGCACTAAGCACCTGCTCTGATGCCACACTAATGGCAAGGCAGGACAGCTTTTCCATGGCAAACTCTGCCAGTTGCGGCCAAAAATCTAGTTTGGCTGACCAGTAGTCCAGCAGATCTTCAATGTAGGGTGGCAGGGTACTGTCCAAGTATGTGTCACTAGCCTTGCTGGCTGGATGTAGTTTCATTTTGCTTCTGAAGTACTAACAAGTACTGGCGTGCGGAGTCTAACAATCCCCCGGGTTTTCACCAGAGCCCGCCGCAAAGCAGGTTGGACTTAAGCGGCCGGAGACTAGCAGGTCGCGTTGCCGTGTGGAAACAGCCGAGGACCGGATCAGCAGTAGGCTAGCTGAGACGAGAAGCAACTGAAGACTGGAACAACAGGAGCTGAACAGGAACAACTGAAGAGCTGGAGTACACTGGGAAAAAGACCTGATACTGGCATCAGACATGCGCACAGAGCTGCTTTAAATAGGCCTCTGATAGGAATCAGGTGCAGGACTGATGACGGTTTCACAGAAGGTGTAGAGGCCGCAGTACCTGTTGCCAGTCCCTAGATGGGGCGAGAGTACAGTTTCTGCAGATACCATGCTGGCTGCTGGAATCACCGCAATAGACTTTTGTGGAGAAAGACAGACAGCAAAGGCCGAGGGGGGCAACCCCACCGACGGGGTGAGTGTAGTGGCGCTCTGCGCCCAGATGTGACAGTATGCCACCACCTGCTGGTTCAGGTCCTGCTCCAGGTCTAGCTGCTGCTGCTGGTGTGCAGTTACTTCACTATATGGGTGAAGTAAGCTGCTCATCATTGACTCAAGTTGCTGCTGATGGCGCTGGAACTGCTCCCACCCCCGCCCCCCCACCCCCCGCTGCCTATCTGATGGCGCAGATAGGCAGCAGCCAACTGACTACATAGGATGTCTCTATAGTAATTCAGTTTGTCTATCCTCTCAGTGGGTGTAAAAAAAAAAAACCCATTTTGGACCAGTAGATAGGGTCCAACAAGGTGGAGAGCTAGAAGTCATCCCTCTGCCGAATGCTGACAATTCAGCTGTCACTACACAAGCAAATGAGCAAGCATTGGGCCATTTGCGCAAGTGACTCCCTACCTCCATCTCCACTGCATACTGCCTCGGTGTGTCTGGGTCCTCTGCCTCATCTTCCTCATCGCCCTGTAGCTCCTCTGGCTCCTTTTGCTCCTCCTCTTATCACCTGTGTAGAAAAACCACCCATTTCGCTACACATTGCTTGTGCTCCAATGTCCTCCTACTCCTACAGTTCAACCTCCACAGGGCTCATGTAACCGTGAGATGTAGGCGCCATGTCTTCAGTCTCCCAACCAGCCAGATTTACCAACATCTTTTCCAGGACATAAAGCGGTATGACGTTGTTCAACCTGTAGTCCTGGTGACTGACAAATAAAGTGGCCTCCTCAAAGAGCACGAGCAAACTGCAGGTGTCACTCATGAGCTGTCACTGGCTAACATCGAAGTTAAACAGGGGAGTACCTTTGTCCGCTTGTATCATCAGGAAATCGTTTATGGCTTTTCTCTGGTCATATAATCGGTCCAACATATGGAGAGTGGAATTCCAACATCTGGAAATGTCACATATCAGCCTATGTTGGGGGATGCCGTTCTGCCGCTGCAGCTCAAGGAGGGTGTGCTTTGCGGTGTACAAGTGGCTGAAGTGAATGCACAGTTTCCTGGCCATTTTTAGGATGTCTTGCAGATGGGTTGAAGGCTTCAGGAACCGCTTTACAACCAGATTGAACATGTGCACCATGTAGGGCACATGGCTCAGCAATTTTTGATGCAGTGCCGACACCATGTTCTTCCCATTGTCGGTCACCATGGTTCCAATTTTGAGTTGTCACAGAGAAAGCCAAGATTTGGTTTCTTGATGAAGGACATTATGAAGGACATGGAGCAGTTCCTCCCCTGTGTGACTCTTTTTGCCCAGGCAAACAAGGTGCAGAACAGTGTGACACCGCCATGCCCTGCACATCTGGTATGCTGGAGGGGCACTGTGAATTGTCCCTGCAGTGGAGGCTGAAAACACGGTGGAGGATGAGGAGGCAGAGGCGGACATTGTCGCAGGACCAACGGCGTGAGAACATGGAGGCGGAAGCGGCATCACCCGGCCTGGTGTTGGCTATGCAGGAACCGCATTCACCCAGTGGGCCGTAAAGGACATTTATTGTCCCTGACCGTAGTTACAGCTCCACACATCCGCGTTGCCTTGCACTTTGGCAGACACCGACAGGCTCAAGGACTGGCCCACCTTCTGTTCTACATATGTGTGCAGGTACTGCCTTTTTCGCAAAGAAATGGCGGTTTGGGTCTCTCCACCTTGTCTTGGCACAAGCCATCAATTCTCTGAAAGGTGAAGAGTCCACCACTTGGAAAGGGAGGGACTGCAACACCAGAAACTTGGCCAGGCACATGTTCAGCTTCTGTGCCGTTGGATGAGTGCTCGCATACTGTTGTCTCTTGGAATCGCTTTGGTGATCGATTGCTGACAGAATGACTGACAAGGAGAATGAGGAGGAGCAGAAGCATCAGGACCAGCAGATGATGGGAAGGACAGACAGCTCCCTTTGGCTGAGGTCGTAGAGCCTTGACTGCCTGAAATCGGCTGCGTGCCACAGGCTGGACCACCACATCGCAGCCACGGTTCTCCCAGGCCACTTGATGGTGACGCAGCATATGTTGACGCAGGGCCATGGTGCCAACATTGGCACCCTGGCCACGCTTCAACTTCTGCCCACAGATTCTATAAATGGCCATGTTCACCTCCTCCGGCGGCTTAACAAAAAACTTCCACACCGCCTAGTAGGTGATTTTACTCCCAAAACTCCACACTGACTGACTGCTACCACCACTGCTTGAACTTTCTGGGCAGGTAGGCTCCTGTGAAGCAGGTCGTCTACCCTGGTCACGTTCGGCTTCCGCCCTCCCAATGCTGCCACCTTGCTGACTCCCAGCCACGCTAGAGACTTGCTGGCTCCACCACTGCCTCACAGGCAAGCTGCCACCCTCTTCTCCCTCATGATGATTAAGCCCCTAATTCACCCGGCTCCCAAGTGCGATCGGCTACATCATCATCATCGAGTACTGTCTGCTCATCACTGATGCTCTCCTCACCGGTCTGTGGGTCAGGAGCCTGACCACTCCCAACACCAGCTCCCATGCCACTCTCCTCATCACTACTTGCCTGCCTACTGGAGGAAGCTGCGGATGTCTCCTCCACATCTTGGCTGGCCAGTAGCTGCTGACTGTCCTCTAGTAGCTCGTCCTCGCTGTATAGTGGAGCTGAGCCCACAGCATATAATACTTGTCTGGCTGAGGGAACAGAAAAGGACAGAGGCAGGTTGAGGACAGTTTAGGGCACAGAGCGTGATCCCGGGCCATGCCAACTAAGGGTTGTGTCTGATGTCACTTGCGAAGAAGTCGAAGATCGATCCACCATTCAAGAACCGCTAGGTTGCTGGTCAAGACACGACCACTAGCTGACACCGGGAGCTCAGGCCTCTTGAAGTGACCGCTGCTGCCACGCCCCTTACTCTGCTGCTATTTGTACCTGCGCCAGAAGCACTTAGTCTGTAATTTTCTTGCTTCACCACACAACGGCTAATAAGCCCTTTTTTTCCCCTACTAATACACACCAAAAAAAATGCTTTAGAACATATAACTGCACCGCACAAGGGCAAATAAGACATAGAAATATTTCCTTGTAATAAACCTTGTTAAAGGCTGTATCTAACAGCACTTGCACTCCAATAACAAGAACGGTTTGCTGGAACTACAAAGCTGTATAATGGCAATTTGTATTCCCAGTCAGTGCAGCAAGGTGTAATAGGATTGTTCCTTTTAACAAGGTTGTAAACTCCCCTACTGAAACCTGTTCGTATTCAATGCTGTGGAATGATTCCTCCCTATCCTTTCCCTACACTACTAATGCTCTGTCCCTGAACTTCTGTTCAGCAAAATAAAAGTTTTCAAGTCTTTCCTAGCACTTTCCCTAGCGCCTGCTAACATCACTCCCTGCACTAAGTACACTGGAAAATGACTGAATCCAAGATGGTTGAGGGTATTTATAGGGCTGTGACATCACAGGGCTGGCTGGCTGCTGATTGGCTGCATGCATGGCATTGTGGGTGATCCCTCATTCACAGAGTTCCTTGCTCCACGTCAACCTGGCTGCTGGTCAATTCATGTTTGGCTTGCAGGGACAGTGGGAAGAAGGGTACCAGTGAAGAGTGGTGCCAGTGTGCTAGAGAGTAGTGGGGTAGTGAGGAGCGGGCAGTATACCAGAGAGGAGTTTGGACTTTGCAATGCACCTGGAAGTTTCCAAAGACTAATGGAATGCTGTTTAGGTCACAAGAACTTTGAAACTGTCGTGCTATACTTGGATGAAGTCATCATCTACTCTAAATCCTAGGAAGACCACTTGAAACATCTGGTCAAAGTTTTTCAAGTCCTCATCAAGCACAGACTCAAGGTAAAACTATCTAAGTGCTACCTACTGAAACCAAAAGTCAAGTACTGTACCTGGGACATATTGTTAGTTCCGAAGGTGTCAAGCCTGATCCAGAAAAGATAGCTGCAGTCCATAATTGGCCTACACCTACCACAGTAAAAGAGGTGAGAAGTTTTTTTTAGTTTTGCAAGATACTACAGACGTTTCATCCCTCATCCCTCCCTTATCTTTTTCACCTACCAGAGAAAACCCTACAAAATAGGAAGACATATGGGGAGAAGTAGAGATGCCAGCTTTCTACAAACAATTTGCCCAACAAGCTATTATCACCATCAAAGGCTAAGGTATAAAAGCCATCAACTTCCAACAACAGACAAATCCAGAACCGCAAGTCGAGAAGGAAAGATGGATCATATTACAATCAGAGAGCCGAGTGTTAGGTGAAAACACCAAAAAGAATCCGCAGAAAGAATGCAGATCCAGAGCTACTCAAGCTATGCGGATACAGAAAGCAACTTTTTATGCACAAAGGACTAATGTTAAGAAGAACCCCAGATTCTGTCACCAATGATCGGCTGCATCAAATTATAGTATCCTACCAAGATGGCAGAATCATCCTCGAAATGTACCAAAATAGATAAGGACACTTCGGTATAAAAAAAACAGAAGCTACCCTCCGACGAAGATTTTATTGGGTTTGAATGACAGAAGATATTGAAAATTGGTGTCGAATGTTCCACCTCTGCCATTGGAAGAAGTGATAGACATGACTAAAGAGTACTATTGCATGCCATCGTAAGCTGAACACCTCCACAAATAGTGGCCATTGATCACATAAAGCTGGAACCTTGTTCAGGATATACCTACGCCATTACAATAATTGATCACTACACCAAATTCATAGTAGCTATACCTGTTAAACACTTGACAAAACCACCGCAAACATTTTCTGGAAGAATTTCATTACAGCGCCGCATGCTACCGGGCTGCACTCCCATCATCAGTGGTGTGTAGCCATTGCTAGTGTGGATGAGTGTGTATGGGCTCCTGATGAGTGGCACGTAAATGTGCAAACAGGAAACGCGTCGAGCCAGGCATACTGTAGGTAGCGAGAGATAGGCAGACTCAGTAATAGGGACGTGTTCTCCAGTGACAAAACAATTGTGATATTGAGTCCCTCTATCAGGGGGGTGTTGGGGCTTGAGACGCTATATAATACACTGCTAAAATAGTGTGCTCAGCCGATAACATAACCAGTACCTGATAGCTAGCTGAGTCTGGCCTTCCATTTTATTGAGGACACACACAAGAGGCAACAAAACTGACATGCCTCTGTGTGAACAAGCCCCAAATAGTGGATCCGACACATGTGTGGTGTGATTGATATTATAAAGTATACACACCCCCATGTGATTGGGACCAAGCCTGATAGAGCCAGGTATACTGAAGGTAGCGAGAGATAGGCAGACTCAGTAATAGGGACGTGTTCTCCAGTGACAAAACAATTGTGATACTGAGTCCCTCTATCAGGGGGGTGATTGGGGCTTGAGACGCTATATAATACACTGCTAAAATAGTGTGCTCAGCCGATAACATAACCAGTACCTGATAGCTAGCTGAGTCTGGCCTTCTATTTTATTGAGGACACACGCAAGAGGCAACAAAACTAACATGCCTCTGTGTGAACAAGCCTCAACTAGTGGATCCGACACATGTGTGGTGTGATTGATATTATAAAGTATACACACCCCCATGTGAATGGGACCAAGCCTGATATAGGGTGTTTGCCACGATATATTCTTTTAAAGGTTTTTGAATAAATGTGTTTTTAACGTGATCCAATTCAGGCAGTAAATTATTATTATTATTATTAAGAATTTCCAGTTGCCCTATGAACGCCCTGAAAAGATTCTCACAGATCAAGGATCCCCCTTTGAATTCCAACTCTTCCATCAACTATGTTCACTTCATAACTGTCAGAAGATTAGAACAACAGCTCACCATCCTCAAGGTAACAAACTTTGTGAGAAAATTAACCAAACCTTGATAGAAATGTTGATACCATAATACCTGCTAAACTGATTGGCCAACTTTACTCTCTCAACTGATGTATCTTTAAAACAACACCATCAGTTATTCTACTGGATACACACCATACTACATTATGTTTAGCTGTCAAGGCAGATTACCAGCATATATCACCTTCAATGCACAAGTTCCAATTCCATCAATCCTTTGCCACAAACAGATTGGGTTAGTTTACACCATAAATGACTAGCTGATTCCCAAGAGATTTTCCAAATCTGCATGGCGAATGCCCACCAAAAGCAACAGAAAGACTACGATCAGTCTGTAAAGCAGAACCCTTTAAAATTGGTAACCATGTGTGGCTGAGAAATAATCATCACACTAGTAAGCTGGATAGTAAATGGAAAAGAGAACCAACACCATCACCGCTATCCCTAATCCTGAGAATAATAACCACTACAAATCACCAAAGAGAACAGATCACCTCAAATAGTAAATTGCAACCGTCTTAAGTTGTTTTTAAAAGAAATTGTCCAAGAAGAAGGTCCAGCCACACCTGATCTGGTGCAACCAACATCGTTTATTAGAAAACCATTATTAGACTCAGATTCTCCACAATTTTTCCTTACACTGTGGCTTAACTTTCTTTTTCCCACCAAGAATAATCCAGCCCCACTTCAGTCAGAAGTTCTAGTGAAGAATCCCCAGTAGATCAAGATAAACCAAGTTACCAAGAGCCAAGGCCTGAAGAGTCATAGCCATTTTGGAGAACCAACCAGACTACCTAGGAAACACCATCAGACCTCCCTGACTGCTTCTTCAAGCAAAGTGCTCATACAGATGACTGCACCCTTCTCTCTGTCCATGCCCGAAAATAATCCATGTGATCACTGCGGGCAGGAGAAGATGTTGAAAGATCATTCAGCTCATGGAAAGAACTGTGAGAAACACAGCCGTCCACATAATGAAGATCCCCAGGTAGCAGGGAAATACATGAAAGCTCTGGTTTAATGTAGCTAAAGGATGATGTCACCAATGGGAGGAGTCAAACCAGTAAGAAGAAGACTGCGCTGTGGGTGCTCTATTGTACTGTAAGCTATAACCTGTGGTGTTATGTTGCTGTACTAGCATGTGAACACATGCGTCATTGCTGTTTGTTTCAATGGTTAAAATATGACACACTAGGATTAACAGGAGATGACTGCAAACTATTAACCCCTCTACCCTAGACAATTAAAGTATTTGCAATGAATACAGTTCAAGCAAGCATTGCATCCCATTTTCGGAGCGTGTAGAAAACTTTGACCAGATATCTTTTGCGGTACCATATCTGCATGGATATGCATGTTGCTCATGCGTAGTTGGTTGAGCACCACGCCGAGAGCCACCTGTTTTACTCGGATCCACGCTAGTTAGTGTTTACATGATCGTTTTAATTTTTAATTGTTTGTAACATACACCTGTGCACTACACATTATATCCACTTTATCTCATTATACATTATAAATATTTATTTTTGGAGCACTGGAGAATATTTTTTTTATTATATGAGAATACCAATCATGACAGAGATTAATGATCTATAATTATGTACACTTTATGAAATGATTTCTATTGTAAAGATTTATTGTAAAGGTTTTCTCCCATTTGTTCCCCCTCCCTGTACGCCCCAGCACATACTGTAGCTAGGCTAGGGACCGTAGACTAGTTGTACGCCGTTGCCTAGGACAGGCTGTGCAAGTAGGCAGGGTCAGTGGTGGGGTTGAGTTCAAGACTGCACATACCCCTGTACGTGACACTACTATTGTACAGTATGTTGTCACTGCTTGAGAAAAGTCCCAGTAAGAGGATTGAAACATTGCGGTCTTTATTTAATTTACTTTTTGGGAGTACCGTGAAATTTTCTTTTACCTTTTTGGATGCTGGAATCGTCTCCATAGCTGCTGGCACCTCATCACAACGCCTTTCTGCTGTGCTGCTCACAATTTTCGAACCAGTATGTAGATATATGGTCCTTAATATCCGTTGACCAACACATGGTAGATAAGTCCCTTTAGGGATTCCCTAGGATTATGTAGATAAGACTTAACTTTTATTAGAAATGTATAAATAACAAATATTGCACTCAAAAATATTAAAACTGTCAGCCGGCAGCTGTGCCCTATTGGTACTAACACCCACGTGTTGTGGGTATAATTAGGTAGCCAGGAGTCACCTTTTTATGAGGATATATTTTTATAGATACTGTGTGACAACATATAGTTGGGGAATGGTAATAGCCCTTAATTCTGGAACATAGTATCATTAATAATAGAGGTTTAGAACTGTTGAGCCTATAATAGTTACTTTTGTTATAATTGCACTACAAACAGGCTTTCTGTTCGTTGTATCGCTGTGTGCTGCCACTATGCACACAGCGATCAATGCCTGGGCTGTATGAGAGAGTCTGCCTTATTTCAGGTCAGAGCCCTCTATGTAGGCTATTTTCACAGTTCACTACTAACCTCTATTAGAAAAGGCTGGTCGTGCAGCAGCAATGGTTGTGTTGATAATGCTGCCTATGTTTTAATAAGACCGGGGAGCTGCTTCCCCAACAGAGCAGGCTTGTATAGCGGTTCGCATGCCACTGAGGGACACTGGAGCGTTACAGTCACATGGTGCGTGACCGCTCCGGACTGTCCGTCAGCCTGTCCTGCGTGTGAACCTGCAAGTGCGCGATATATGATCGACGCTAGGTGCCGTCTGTGTAACTGATCGGGGACACCTTTCCCCCGATCAGTGAAAGATCGGTACTACAAAATCACATACAGAAGGGGCCGAAATTTGCGAGATGACCTTGTACATAGTCATCTACAAACTGAAATGAAAAATATTGCAAGACAAAAATCTAAAATAACTGGTTCATACCCATGCGGGAGCTGCACCTTCTGCAAATTCTTACCAAAAATAAAAAAATGTAAGAATCCTATGGACAATCACGAATATGAAATAAGAGAATTTTTTAACTGTCGCAGTAAGGGTCTAGTATATATAGCTGCATGCCCCTGTCCAAAACTGTATGTAGGTAAGACAATACAGGAATTAAAGAGACATATTTCGGGACACATTAGTGCCATTAATACAAAAAAGGATACAGCATTATATAGGCATATTACCTACATACATAATGGAGATATAAGTGTCCTGAAATTTTGGGGGATGGTAGGAATGAAACTTGGACCAAGAGGAGGAAATCTTGACAATAAATTATTGCAGGAAGAAGCAAGATGGATTCATAGATTAAAAACTATGAATCCCAATGGCCTAAACGAAGGGTTTTCCTATGTTGCCTTCATTTAAAATATTCTATAAAAATCCCAGTGTTTTTCATAAAAATCCCAGTGTTATTCATTTATCCAAAAATTGTGATATGTTTAATGTTGCAGGGGCACTCAAGAATAATTCCACCCTATAGTGAATATATTATCCATATACCATTAATTGATAAAAAAAGATAAAAAATAAGGTATAATCATAGTACTACAATAGATCAAATAAGTCCCATCTTTAATGGACCAATGTATCAATCAGAAAAATTCCCTTTCATATTCCTTTTTTTTTTTTTTTTTTTTAAAGTTAAGGGAAAGAAGGAAAAGAGAAAAGGGGAAAGAAAAAGAAAGAAGGAAAGGGAGAGAAAAGGGAAAAAAAAGGAAGAAGAAAGGAAAAGGAAGGGAGAAGGAGAGAAAGGGGGAAAAGAAAGAAAAAAATAAAAAAAGAAAGGAAGAGGGGGAAAGGGAAGGAAAAAAGGAAAAAAAAAAAACCACAAACATTGATTTGAAAGATTGAATTCTGCTCTTTCCATTCAGGCAGAACATAAAGAGTTAACACAATCTGATCAGGTGAACATAGAGTTAACAGAGATGTCATTTTGATAGGTGCTATTGCCTGTCAATCTTGAGACTAGAAAAAGTCATTGACACATGCATGATGATAGGTTCTAATACCTGTCAATCTTCAGACTGGAAAATTCATTGGCCCATGCATGATGGACTGGGACTAAGGATATCACAAATAGGGATCTGGGATACCCCGCATGTGCTATACCCACCCCCCTGACGAAGCCACGCACAGTGGTGAAACATGTTGGGATAGGGTGATAGACACCAGGTTTTAGACAGTTGGCAGCAAAGTCCTATTGTAGCTATTTATGGAGTGAGGCAAAGGTTTGTGCTAGCGCTGCTTAGGGAAACAGCATACAGAGCGAGGCATTGTCCTGGCTGGCGCTGTACAGGGAGACAAACAAATCGCGGTGATCACGTATCACGTGACCGCACAGACTCGCGATCTCCCGGATACAGAGGCAGTTTGTAGTACCGATCTTTCACTGATCGGGGGAAAGGTGTCCCCGATCAGTTACACAGACGGTACCTAGCGTCGATCACATATCGCGCACTTGCAGGTTCACACGCAGGACAGGCTGACGGACAGTCCGGAGCGGTCACGCACCACGTGACTATAACGCTCCAGTGTCCCTCAGTGGCATGCGAACCGCTATACAAGCCTGCTCTGTTGGGGAAGCAGCTCCCCGGTCTTATTAAAACATAGGCAGCATTATCAACACAACCATTGCTGCTGCACGACCAGCCTTTTCTAATAGAGGTTAGTAGTGAACTGTGAAAATAGCCTACATAGAGGGCTCTGACCTGAAATAAGGCAGACTCTCTCATACAGCCCAGGCATTGATCGCTGTGTGCATAGTGGCAGCACACAGCGATACAACGAACAGAAAGCCTGTTTGTAGTGCAATTATAACAAAAGTAACTATTATAGGCTCAACAGTTCTAAACCTCTGTTATTAATGATACTATGTTCCAGAATTAAGGGCTATTACCATTCCCCAACTATATGTTGTCACACAGTATCTATAAAAATATATCCTCATAAAAAGGTGACTCCTGGCTACCTAATTATACCCACAACACGTGGGTGTTAGTACCAATAGGGCACAGCTGCCGGCTGACAGTTTTAATATTTTTGAGTGCAATATTTGTTATTTATACATTTCTAATAAAAGTTAAGTCTTATCTACATAATCCTAAGGAATCCCTAAAGGGGCAAATTTTGTTGATCAAAGGTGTGATCAAACTGGTTTTGTATATATTAACACCCCGAGGATTACCCTATAGGTGATCTTGGCTATATATGGTAGATAAGTAACGCAGACCAAATTCAGATAGATTTATTGACCGAAGACCAAAGGTCGCCCATACTATAGGCAATTGGTTGTAAGCTTTTTTCTGTACTGGGATATATTATGGCCCTCCGCCACTCTGAACGGTCAGCAGAACTGTTCGTATATATAGACTATATCTATAGCGCATATAAGTATCACTGAGGATCTGCATGGTGTTGTTATGACGAGGAGTTCCGTTGGAGTTTAGCGTTGCATCCAGAGATAGGTTGGGGGTTAAGGTTACGGACTTATGGCTTCGCCTTATGATGGCTCAAAAAGCACATCCCTTTTCTTCCACATCGGCTTGCTCCTCCTTAAATGTACAATACAAGTATGAATGATCGGTCTGTGGCGGCTCTCACGCCGCAGTCCATTGTTTAGGCAACCACCCCTCCCCTCTTGTCCAAACCCCCAGTGTCCACTAGCGGGAAAGACTCCTGTGAGCGTGGCCGCAAGGCACACCCACCCCTTGTTCGCATCAATGGTGTTTTGTTTCAGAAGTCACAGCAGAGGTCGGTTGAGTCAATTTAAGAGGGTGAAGAAGGCAGACTTGCCCACGGATAAATTCTGTGGGGCATACTGCTTCTTTATCCTTCAAGTCACTGTTTGGTATTATAACAGTTGGATGGTTTATAAAAAATAGTCAATAAAGCTGTGACCGACCCTCACCCAACAAAGATGGTTGTCATGTGTATTTATTTGTTATTAGCTGCAAGCCGTTCAAGGGATGGGGGTAAAGGATATAATTCTCGGCAGTCTTTAAGCACTTGATATTTCTGTTGCTGATTTTAAAGTTTTTTTTGTCTGGAAAGGGGTAAAGGATTGGCCCGTTTCCTATATTGATAACATATCCTCAGGATCAATATCAGATTTGGGATGCCCCCCCTCCCTCCCCCCAAAAAAATTCTCTCTAGCACACTTGCAACCTATGCCTCAGTACACAACTTTGTCTCCAGGCTGACTACCCACTTCACGGAAACAAAGTCTGCCCACTTAGGTCACTAACTGGTGCTCTGAGACAGTGACACCCCCCAACTAAATTACACCCCTTTGATATTTTTATTTGGCAGCATGCTGTTGGACCACAATGAGGGTAACACTATAAGGATATTTTTTGTTCTGGCACACATTATAAAGAGTCCACTATGGGGACATTCATTCTACTGGGGGCACTAAAAGGAGGTAATTTTTTGTACTGACACACGTTAAAAGGGAGCATTTTTTCTATTGGCACATAAGGTAGTTTTTTGTACTGGCACAGATTATAAGGGGTATTTTTTGTACTAGAACACATTCTAAGGGGGACACTATGGGGATATTCATTCTACTGGGGGCACTAAAGGGGGTATTTTTTGCACTGGCAAATGGTAAAAGTGAGCATTTTTTGTATTGGCAGACATAAGGGGGTACACATTATAAGGGAGCATTTTTGTACTGGCACACATTGTAAGTGGAATTACTTTACTGGCAAACATTATAAGGAGCTATTTTTTTGTACTGGCACACTTTATATGGGGATATTTTTTGTACAGGCACACATTATAGGAGGAATTATAACTACTGAAGGCATTATGGTGGGCTCTATTACTACTGGGGGACCACAGGGAAAAATGGGCACTATGGGGGCATTATTGCTTCTGGGGCAAAATGAGCAACATTATTACTACTAGAATTATTACTATTGGTGGGACTTGTGGGAGGACTGTTACAGTGGGAGTACCCTGGCACAGTATCAGATTATCACAATTATTTTTGGAGGACACTATATCTATGGCAATAAGCGTCAAGGACATTATTTGCTGAGCAGTTAATCTTTAAGGCACTGTGTGGCAATAATTATTGAAGGGGGTACTATCTATGCGGTACTAGTATTTTCAGGTGGACTCCTGTTGTTTCTACAGTATAACTATTGGGGAGCACAGTGGGCATAGTATTAGAGGTGGCAGAATGGTGTGTTCAGAAGGTGGGGAGGAAGATGGAAACGTAGGAAACTAAGGTGCTTGTTTGTCAAACTCTGCAGAGACAAGAGATGGATGAAAGAAATCATCACTGTGGTCTGGTCTGAATGGAGAAGATAAGGAAAGAGAACGTCTACATGAGAGGAGATGTAAAAGGTATGTGGCACTGTATTACTCTATATGTTTTGTACCGCTAAATGTAATGTGTCCAAGTTTTCCTTTAACAGTAGGACAGTAGGGCTGGAGCTGGAGGGAAGGGGGTTGGGGAGAATTTGGCATTGGGAAGCTGGGGGGGTGGGTAGGGGAAATTCAGTTTTTGCCTCAGGCAGCAGAAAGGCTATGTGCACCCTTGTCCACTCAACTATAATCCAGTTTGTTTTTCTGTACATATACAGGGTTAACACATTATTTGTTCTGTTAGCGTAGTGACATTTAAACAGAATAGAGAACATTGTGTAACTGATAAGGATATGCCACTGTCATGTGGTTAGTTGGCAGAGCAAATGGCTTATGGTTTTTCTGCCTTTACTGATCAAGGTTTATGGTTTAGTTTATAGTTTATTGTGCACATTTTATGGATGTAATATCTTATTAAACAGTAACTACCATTATATTGTTTTTTTCTGCTTGTTGTGCATACCTCAAACTTTGTCATATATCTTTCTCTGAGGATAGGTCATCAATATAAAACCCTTGCACAAGCCCTTTAACTACCACAGCAACTGGGCCACTTTGTGACTTGGCAAAATACTACTCGGAAAAAACATAGAAACTGCTGGCAGTCATGGACCCTAATGGGCCCCTAATAAAACAATATATAGAAGACAATGAGGGATGAGGTATACTGCAGCAGCATCGCTCACCCAGTGTAAATGTGAAATGCATGATATCAGAGGGGAATCAAAGACAGAGGTACACCTAGGCTTTCTGCTGCCCTAAGTGAAATGGTGTACCTGCATCATACATAGGGCATGGTGGTACAACTACAAATAGCAAAAAAAAAATATATGTACTGTATATTATAAAAAAGGTTCTCAAGGACCAAACTGCATTTTGTAACCTGCTTAGCTTACCACAAATATGACATACTGTTCTCTTATATTTTATATATATATTATATATTACATACTGTTCTCTATATTCTATGTTCTCTGCATGACTAGTGTCTTCGCCATTTCTACTATTTTGGCTAACAAAACACAGCATGCCTAGCACTGCCATAATTTCCACTGAAATATTTGATAAATTAACTCAGAGGTGGGATTCAAATTTTTATCAACAGATTCTCTACTGAACGGCAGATGTGCGGTGTCATGACACATATTTACAAGTATACCATATATATGCAACAAACACATACGTACATACTGTAAAAACACCCGAAAAGCTCCAGGAGGGACATTTTCACTCTAAGCCATGCCTATAACTCCACCCAATGGCTATCTATACACATCCCAATCCTGCCAAGTCCCCTGTTTTGCCACCGCACAATGGTTATGCCCCCTTAGTGCCCCCACACAGTAGTTATTACCCTTTAGTGTCCCCCTTATTCTCCTTTAGTCTCACACAGTAGATATTCCCTTTAGTGTCCCCACACAGTATGTAACCTGAAAGCTGTCCTAGTATTGTGGGACAGCTGCCAAAGTCTGGGACTGTCCTGCCGGATCAGGGATGGTTGAGAGGTATGCATAGATAAATAGACCATATATACACTACACACATACTTAAATACACCATATAAACCATACCGTACATACACTACACACACCCCATAAATACACTACATATACACTGCACACACTAAAACACACCATATATACACTAGACACACATACTGTATATACGATATACTCATATACACATGAGCCATATATATGCTTCACATACAGTACATGCATACTCCATATACACTACTCACAAAAAGTTAGGGATATTATGCTTTCAGGTGAAATTTATGTAAAAAGTTTGTGCTACAGTGATATTATATCATAAAAGTAGGGCATTTAAGTAGAAGCATACAATGGTCATTTCCTCATCTCAAACAATTTACTGAAACAAAAGCCAACAAGAGCGCTGGACGTGAGGAGTGGCGTCAGCCTCCGGAGCAGATGAGGCAAATTGATTTTTTAAAAATCTGATCTGAGCATGGGGACTTATTGAGGTCTGATGTGACGTCTGATTGGGGGTCATTCACATGGAAGTTTGATCTGAGGTCTAAATGGGGGACTTATTGAGGTCTGATCTGAGGTCTGATTATGGGTCTTTCACATGGAGGTCAGATCTGAGGTCTGATTGGGGGACTTATTAACATTGGGGGTTTGTTCTGAGGTCTGATTAATATTTGGGGTCTGATTAGGGGTTTGAGCTGAAGTCTGATAAAAGATATTTTTTTCTTATGGGCAAGTGTGTCGTATAAACAAAAAAATATATATATATAAATACACATAAACCATGTAATACGCTGCATACATGCTACATACAACATATATACTGTAAGTACTATACACCATACAGTATATAATTACACATTTATATTATATATACAGATGTAGCAGCTCTTGTGCTCACAGCAGAATCGCGTCAACGCAGAGCGATATCGCTTCATTCATAAAATGAAGATGTAGTTACATGTAACCACCACTGGATGGCGCATGGAACTACAGTTTCAATGGCAGAGTTCAGCACAGATCCGATTTCTTGAGGAAATCGGGGCTGCGCTGGTGTTTTAATACCCCCCCTCCTCAATATTAAAACATTAGTGGCGCAGTGCACCCTCCCCCCTCAGTATTAAAACATTGGGGGCACAGTGCGCCCCCCCAGTATAACAAACGTTGGTGGCGCAGTGTGCCCAACCCCCCCCACCCGTATTAAAATATTGGTGGCGCAGTGCGCCCTCCCCCCCAGTATTAAAACATTGGTGGCGAAGTGCGCCCCCCCAGTATAGTAAACATAGGTGGCGCAGTGCGCCCTCCCTCCAGTATTAAAACATTGGTGCCGCAGTGCGCCCTCACCCCCAACCCCCCCAGTACAAGAAACATTGGTGGCAGTGGGGATCGGAGCCCAGCAGTGTAATCGCTGGGCTCCGATCAGTTACCATGGCAACCGGAAGCCTCCGGCAAACCCCCAGCCCTCCCCCCAGTATAATAGACATTGGTGGCGCAGTGCGCCCAACCCCCCCCCTCGAAGTATTAAAACATTGGTGGCGCAGTGCGCCCTCCCCCCCCAGTATAATAAACATTGGTGGCAGTGGCCACATGCGCCCCCCCCCCCCCCCTTTTCATTGGTGGTGACCTGACCGGAGCCCAGCAGTGTAATCGCTGGCCTCCGATCAGTTACCGTGGCAGCCAGGACGCTTTTTTTTTTATATAAATAAATAATTTTATTTAAATAATAAAAAAGCTGGTCCGACGTAATCCACCGAATCCGACGTAGTCCTCTGCATTCACAATCCTGAAAAATAGAAAACAGGCAAACAAACCACAGACCACTTACCTCCTCCGACGGCTTCTTCTCATCAGCAGCAGAGCCTCTTCCTTCTTCTGCCTCTCCTCAGGCTTGTGATGCTGCTCCTCAACGCAAATTAAAAAAAAAAAATCTCTACAAAAATCTCACATGACCTGACCCCTCAGCTGAAAGCAGTAAAAAAATAAAATAAAAACAGTGTCAAAAAAGCCATTTTTTGGCACCTTACATCACAAAATGTGTCATACAAAGCGAACAAAAAGGCGTATGCCACCCCAAAATAGTACCAATCTAACAGTCACCTCATCCTGCAAAAAAGTAGCCCCTACCTGAGACAATCACCCAAAAAATTAAAAAACTACATCTCTCAGACTATGGAGACACTAATACATGATTTTTTTTTGTTTCAAACAGGATATTATTGTGTAAAGGTGAGCAGCAAGTACTCTGCTGTGTAAATGTTAGGGGCGGATTGGCCATAGACCTTACAGGGAAATTTCCCGGAGGGCCGATGCCTAGGGGGCCACCTGAGTCCTCCTCACAGCTGCCAGTGTTAGTTTTTGGGGATGTATTTTGTTCTGCAGGCAGTTTTTTGTGATGGACTGTGGTATTTGGCTCTGTTGGGATGGTATAATGTACCACAATATGGTACTGCAGGCCCTGCCTTCCATCAATTTGGACCCGAATTTGGGCCACTTTTAGTATTTTTTCCAGGGCCACTTTAAGTTCCCAGTCCGCCCCTGGTAAATGTACTGAATACAGTATGTATAGGGGCTGCAGTAACCCCCCAACCCCCCACATGTTTCATCTATTGTTCTTTTACAAAGGGACTAATGAACGCTTTGTTTACTGTAGCTGGGGTGTAGCAGCACTGTGTAACCCGAAACCAGCTGAACAAACTAAAAGAATATTTAGACAGCATACAGCACTGTACAGAAACCTCTTTGGCCACTGTCACACTAGCGTTTTAATAATCCGGTATTGAGCTGCGAAAAGCCTCAGCAACATTTCCAGGGCCAGCAATTTTGAAAGTTGCGCGTTTAGTGCTGTGGCCTGTGGGTGGGTGGCAGGGTATTTGCGCTTACGTTCAAATGCCTGGGGTAAGGACATTTGAACGCTGCGCTGGGACACTGTAGTGGACGTACTCACTGATGGTGTCTGCGAAGGTCCAGGTGCAGGGTGGGAGGCATCTGGGCCTGCGTCTTGGACAGCACGTAACAGAGGGGAAGAGGAGGCAGTGGTGTGACCTGCAGACACAGATCGTGGACCCAGGTGTTCGGCCCACCTATTAGGGTGCTTTGCTTTCATGTGGCGGATCATGCTGGTGGTGGTCAGGTTGCTGGTGTTTACGCCCCTGCTCATCTTGGTACCGCACAGGTTACAAATGAATAACCGTATATCGTCAGCACTTTCCTCAAAAAAACACCAGACTGCGGAACACCTAACCCTTGGCAAGGTGGATTGCCTCAAGGAGCTGCTCCGAGGAACAGTTGAGGGCCTGGTTAGCGTGGCCTGCCTTCTCCCTTTTGCACCCCATAGCCTCTTGCAGCCTGTTGCGGTTTGCTCTCCGGTCTGAAGACTGAACAGAATGCTTTCAGGAGCATTCAGCTGTCTTCAGTTCAGTTTTGTCCCCATTGACAATGAAGCGTTTTATTCCGGTATTGAGCCCCTATGACAGAGCTCAATACCGGAATATTAAAACGCTAGTGTTAAAGTGGCTTAAAGAGATTTCTGTACAGTGCTGTAGGCTCCATAAATATTCTTTTACAAACTGTGTAACATGAAACAAGCAGAACAAAGAGCCTTGGTTTCGGGTTACACAGTGCTGCTACACCCCAGCTACAGTAAACAAAGTGTTCATTAGTCCCTTTGTAAAAGAACAATAGATGGAGCATGTGGGGGGTTGGGGCGTTACTGCAGCCTATATACATACTGTATTCAGTACACAGGGAGACGTTATACTGTATGGGGGCAGCCATAAGGAGACGTTATACTGTATGGGGGCAGCCACAAGGAGACGTTATACTGTATGGGGGCAGCCACAAGGAGACGTTATACTGTATGGGGGACCACAAGGACACATTATACTGTATGGGGGCCACAAGGAGAAATTATACTGTATGGGGGCAGCCACAAGGAAACATTATACTGTATGGGGCAGCCACAAGGAGACATTATACTGTATAGGGGCAGATACAAGGAGACGTTATACTGAATGGGGGCAGCCACAAGGAGACGTTATATTGTATGGGGGCCACAAGGAGACATTATACTGTGTGGGGGCAGCCAGGGGTGTAGCTAGAACTGACAGGGCCCCACAGCAAATTTTTGGACTGGGCCCCCTCTTCATGACCATCCTGGCATTGCATGTGTGCATATGTAAGGGTGGTTCTTATCACCTTTTTACCATCTGTTTGACGTATACGTTGGAAAAAAAGGGATACAAAACGCAGCACACCCCACTTTTGTATCCTGCAGAGTCCGTAAAAAAAAAGTATACTTTCTTTTACAATGGAAACCTATATATTCCACTGTATGACATTAGTCTGGGTCATCCGTTAATATATACGTTTTTTGTATATGTTACATGCATGGCAAAAAGGTGATGTGAATCCAGCCTATTGTTCCAAAATAAGCACTAGTACACAGCAGAGTGAGGTGACAAAGAAGGGAGGCTGCCATGTACTGCAGGCTATAGTACAGAAGGCTGGTCCACCTTGTGGACTGTGTTCTACAAGGCTCATTTACTCTACTGGGAAATACAGGCCACTCTACTGCATAATATACTGGAATCTACCGTATATACTGTAAATACAATAGCCCTTCAACCAAATAATAACACCGCCATACAGGGACCAGATAACACCTCCATACAGTGACTGGATAACGCCGCCATACAGTGACTGGATAACGGTGCCATACAGTGACTGGATAACGCCTCCATACAGTGACTGGCTAACGCTGCCATATAGTGACTAGATAACGCCTCCATACAGTGACTGGATAACGCTGCCATACAGTGACTGGATAACGCCTCCATACAGTGACTGGATAACGCTGCCATACAGTGACTGGATAACGCCGCCATACAGTGACCGGATAACCTGCCATACAGTGACCACATATAGTGTATAAAGGGGCACAATGGAGGGTATAAGAGGACATAGTACAGGGTAGGAGGCACATTATGGGGTAGAACGGGGCATAGTAGAGGTTAAGAGGCACAGTACAGGTGTATCTCCTTATACCCTTGCACTGTGCTGCCAACAGTGTATGTTTAGGGAGCACAGTCCAGTGTAGGGGGAGCACAGTCCAGGGTAGGAGAGGGGCACAGTCCAGAGTAGGAGAAGGGCACAGTCCATGGTAGGACAAGGGCACAGTCCAGGGTAGGACAAGGGCACAGTCCATGGTAGGAGAGGGGCACAGTCCAGGGTAGGAGAGGGGCACAGTCCAGAGTAGGAGAAGGGCACAGTCCAGGGTAGGAGAGGAGCACAGTTCAGGGTAGGAGAGGCGCACAGTCCAGGGTAGGAGAGGGGCACAGTCCAGGGTAGGAGAGGGGCACAGTCCAGGGTAGGAGAGGGGCACAGTCCAGGGTAGGACAAGGGCACAGTCCAGGGTAGGAGAGGGGCACAGTCCAGGGTAGGAGAGGGGCACAGTCCAGGGTAGGACAAGGGCACAGTCCATGGTAGGAGAGGGGCACAGTCCAGGGTAGGAGAGGGGCACAGTCCAGAGTAGGAGAGGGGCACAGTCCAGGGTAGGAGAGGGGCACAGTCCAGGGTAGGAGAGGGGCACAGTCCAGGGTAGGAGAGGGGCACAGTCCAGGGTAGGAGAGGGGCACAGTCCATGGTAGGAGAGGGGCACAGTCCAGAGTAGGAGAGGGGCGCAGTCCAGGGTAGGAGAGGGGCGCAGTCCAGGGTAGGAGAGGGGCACAGTCCAGGGTAGGAGAGGGGCACAGTCCAGGGTAGGAGAGGGGCACAGTCCAGGGTATGAGAAGGGCACAGTCCAGGGTAGGAGAGGGGCACAGTCCAGGGTAGGAGAAGGGCACAGTTCAGGGTAGGAGAGGGGCACAGTCCAGGGTAGGAGCGGGGCACGGTTCAGGGTATCAGACTCACCAAGCTGTCAGGGAGTCTGAAGAAGAAGGGTCCTGACTCCTGGCTTGCAGGCAGGCAGTAGCGGTTCTCACAGGTGGGTGGTGGTCGGCAATTGAAAGCTGCAGCTTCGCGGGCGGGCGTTCACACAAACATGCGGCTGGGTGGGAGGCCGGGCGGGGCAGCCATTCAATCTTGTGGGGGTCTGGATAAGATGGCGGAAGGCCATACAAACGTGCAAGAGGGCGGCTCTGGCAGAGGGTCTATCTAAACCAGTGATTTTCAACCAGTGTGCCTCCAGCTGTTGCAAAACTACAACTCCCACCATGCCCTTCTGTAGGCTGATAGCTGTAGGCTGCCTGGGCATGATGGGAGTTGTAGTTTTGCAACAGCTGGAGGCACACTGGTTGAAAATCACTGATCTAAACGATTGGTGGAGCAGCAGCTTCCGCCCACTGCTGCTCCACCAATCAGATAACAAAGTGCAGCAGAGGAGAGGTAGGAGAATCCCGCTCTCCCCTCTCCTCTTGTTTCATTAGAGGACGCAGTAGTAGGAACCCCCCACACCCTTCACCAGCATTGGAATAGCCAAATTAAAAAAATAAATAAATAAAGGAATTTAATAGGGCCCTGATGGCCACACACCCCTGCTGCTGCTTGCTGCTCCCGGGCCCCTTCTTAGCTCGGGCCCTGAAGCAGCCGCTTCCCTTGCTTCCCCGATCGCTACGCCACTGGGGGCAGCCACAAGCAGACGTTATACTGTATGGCGGCAGATACAAGGAGACATTATACTGAATGGGGGCAGCCATAAGGAGACATTATACTGTATGGGGGCAGCCACAAGGAGACATTATACTGTATGGGGGCAGATACAAGGAGACGTTATACTGAATGGGGGCAGCCACAAGGAGACGTTATACTGTATGGGGGCAGCCATAAGGAGACGTTATACTGTATGGGGGGCCACAAGGAGACATTATACTGTATGGGGGCCACAAGGAGACATTATACTGTATGGGGGCCACAAGGAGACAGTGGCCAAAGAGGTTTCTGTACAGTGCTGTATACTGTATGGGGGGTCACAAGGAGACATTATACTGTATGGGGGCAGATACAAGAAGACGTGATACTGTATGGGGGCAGCCACAAGGAGACGTTATACTGTATGGGGGCAGATACAAGGAGACGTTATACTGAATGGGGCAGCCACAAGGAGACGTTATACTGTATGGGGGAAGCCACAAGGAGACGTTATACTGTATGGGGGGCCACAAGGAGACATTATACTGTATGGGGGCCACAAGGAGACATTATACTGTATGGGGGCAGCCACCAGGAGACATTATACTGTATGGGGGCAGATACAAGGAGACGTTATACTGAATGGGGGCAGCCACAAGGAGACATTATACTGTATGGGGGGCCACAAGGAGACGTTATACTGTATGGGGGCAGCCACAAGGAGACATTATACTGTATGGGGGGCCACAAGGAGACATTATACTGTATGGGGGGGCCACAAGGAAACATTATACTGTATGGGGGCCACAAGGAGACATTATACTGTATGGGGGCAGATACAAGGAGATGTTATACTGCTTGGGGGCAACCACAAGGAGACATACTTTATGGGGGCAGCCACAAGGAGACGTTATACTGTATGGGGGCAGCCACAAGGAGACATTATACTGAATGGGGGCAGCCACAAGAAGATATTATACTGTATGGGGGGGGGCCACAAGGAGACATTATACTGTATGGGGGCCACAAGGAGACATTATACTGTAAGAAGGCCACAAGGAGACATTATACTGTATGGGGGCAGATATAAGGAGACGTTATACTGTATGGGGCCAGTAACAAGGAGACGTTATACTGTATGGGGGCAGCCACAAGGAGACGTTATACTGTATGGGGGCAGATACAAGGAGACATTATACTGTATGGGGGCAGATACATGGAGACGTTATACTTAATGGGGGCAGCCACAAGGAGACGTTATACTGTATGGGGGCAGCCACAAGGAGATGTTATACTGTATGGGGGGGCACAAGGAGACATTATACTTTATGAGGACCTCAGATCAGCCCATAAGCCCCCATCAGACTTCAGATCAGCCCCATCTATCCCCATCAGACCTCAGATCAGCCCATAAGCCCCATCAGACCTCAGATCAGCCCCATCTATCCCCATCAGACCTCAGATCAGCCCATAAGCCCCATCAGACCTCAGATCAGCCCCCACTATCCCCATCAGACCTCAGATCAGCTCATAAGCCCCCATCAAACCTCAGATCAGCCCCATCTATCCCCATCAGACCTCAGATCAGCCCATAAGCCACCATCAGACCTCAGATCAGCCCCCACTATCTCCATCAGACCTCAGATCAGCCCATAAGCCCCCATCAGAACTCAGATCAGCCCCCATTAGACCTCAGATTAGCCCCCATCAGACCTCAGATCAGTCGTGACTATCCACATCAGACCTCAGATCAGCCCACCCAGCCCCATAAGTAAAAAATAAAGTCCCCTCTTACCCTTCCTGCGAGCGGCTGGCTCCGGGTCCGGCACTCTTCTTTGTTCCCCTGCACTGTCACCTGACTTCTGCAGCGTCAGGTCATAGTGCGCGGGATAGTGACGGCTGATCTGAGGTCTGATGGGGATAGTGACAGCTGATCTGAGGTCTGATGGGGGCTTATGGGCTGATCTGAGGTCCCCATAAAGTATAATGTCTCCTTGTGGCTGCCCCCATACAGTATAACGTCTCCTTGTGGCCCCCATACAGTATAACGTCTCCTTGTGGCTGCTCCCATACAATATAACGTCTCCTTGTGGCTGCCCCCTTTCAGTATAACGCTTCCTTGTGGCCGCCCCCATACAGTATAATGTCTCCTTGTGGCCCCCATACAGTATAACGTCTCCTTGTGGCTGCCCCCATTCAGTATAACGTCTCCTTGTGGCTGCCCCCATACAGTATAACGTCTTCTTGTGGCCCCATACAGCATAATGTCAGCGACCATGTCCACTACAGTGTCCCAGCGCAGCATTCAAATATCCTTACCCCAGGCATTTGAACGTATGCGCAAATACCCTGCCACCCACCCACAGGCCATAGCACTAAACGCGCAACTTTCAAAATTGCTGGCCCTGGAAATGTTGCTGAGGCTTTTCGCAGCTCAATACCAGATTATTAAAACGCTAGTGTGACAGTGGCCAAAGAGGTTTCTGTACAGTGCTGTAGGCTCCATAAATATTGTTTTACAAACTGTGTAACATGAAACGAGCAGAACAAAGAGCCATTGTTCTGCTGGTTTCGGGTTAGGCTACTTTCACACTGGCGGCAGGCCTGATCCGGCAGGTGAAGGGTGCTGCCGGATCAGGCCTGCCGCAGTGACATGTGTGGAGCCGGAACCGCGCTCCGGCCCCACACATGTCACACAGTACATACATATACATACACATAAACATACACACACATATAGACATACAAACACACATACATACTTACATGCTCCCCGGCAGGTCTTCGGAGCGTCAGGACGGCTCACACAGGTCACGATTCCCCACAGCGCCCTCTGCTGGGCGCCTGGTGGAATCGTCTCTGACGATTCCACCAGGCGCCCAGCAGAGGGCGCTGTGGGGAATCGTGACCTGTGTGAGCCGTCCTGACGCTCCGAAGACCTGCCGGGGAGCATGTAAGTATGTATGTGTGTTTGTATGTCTTTATGTGTGTGTATGTTTATGTCTGTATGTGTCTATGTGTACCCGGATCCGTAATGGACTCCATTGAAAGTCAATGGAGGGCGGATCCGGTTACCATTATGGTCACACCAGACGGATCCACCCCCATTGACTTGCATTGGGGGTCATTCCGGATCCGTCTTGGTGCGGATGCCTGGACCGGAGAGCAAACCGCAGCATGCTGCGGTTTGTTCTCCGGTCTGAAGACGGAACGGAATGCTTTCAGGAGCATTCCGTTGTCTTCAGTTCAGTTTTGTCCCCATTGACAATGAATGGGGACAAAACTGAAGCGTTTTATTCCGGTATTGAGCCCCTATGACGGAACTCAATACCGGAATTTTAAAACGCTAGTGTGAAAGTAGCCTTACACAGTGCTGCTACACCCCAGCTACAGTAAACAAAGCGTTCATTAGTCCTTTAGTAAAAGAACAATAGATGAAACATGTTATGATGGGGTTACTGCAGCCCCTATACATACTGTATTCAGTACATTTACACAGCAGAGTACTTGCTGCTCACCTTTACACAATAATATCCTGTTTGAAAAAAAAAATGATTTTTTAGTGTCTCCATAGTCTGAAAGCTGTAGTTTTTTTTTATTTTTTTGGGCGATTGTCTCAGGTAGGGGCTCCTTTTTTCAGGATGAGGTGACTGTTAGATTGGTATTATTTTGAGGTGGCATACAGCTTTTTGATCGCTTTGTATGACACATTTTGTGATGTAATGTGACAAAAAATGGCTTTTTTGACACCGTTTTTATTTTATTTTTTTACTGCTTTCAGCTGAGGGGTCAGGTCATGTGAGACTTTTGTAGAGCAGGTTGATAAGGACGTGGCGATACCCAACATGTGTACCTTTTTTTATTTATTTGCGTTTTACACAATAAAATCCTGTTTGAAACAAAAAAAATGATTTTTTAGTGTCTCCATAGTCTGAGAGCTGTAGTTTTTTTTTATTTTTTGGGCGATTGTCTCAGGTAGGGGCTTCTTTTTTGCAGGATGAGGTGACGGTTAGATTGGTACTATTTTGGGGTGGCATACGCCTTTTTGATCGCTTTGTATTACACTTTTTGTGATGTAAGGTGACAAAAAATGGCTTTTTTGACACCCTTATTTTTTAGTTTTTTTACTGCTTTTAGCTGAGGGGTCAGATCATGTGAGATTTTTGTAGAGCAGGTTGATACGGACGTGGCGTTACCCAACATGTGTACTTTTTTTATTTATTTGCATTTTACACAATAATATCCGATTTGAAACAAAAAGAAATGATTTTTTAATGTTTCCATAGCCTGAGAGCTGTAGTTTTGTTTTTGTTTTTTTTCTTTTTGGCGATTGTCTCAGGTAGGGGCTACTTTTTTGCAGGATGAGGTGATGGTTAGATTGATACTATTTTGGGTTAAGGACACACTGTGCCACCAATATTTTAATAGTGAGGGGGGCCGGGGGGTCAAGGCGCACTGTAAAGGTTACCATGGCAACCGGACGCCCAGTGATTACACTGCTGGGCTCCGATCCCCACTACAATGTTTCTTGTACTGGGGAGGTGTTGGGGGAGGGCGCACTGTGCCACCAATGTTTATTATACTGGGGGGGTGAGGGGTGAGGGCGCACTGCGCCACCAATGTTTTAATACTGGGGGGGTTGGGGAAGGGCGCACTGCGCCACAAATGTTTTAATACTGAGGGGGAGGGAGGGCGTACTGCGCCACCAATGTTTTAATATTGAGGAGGGGGGGTATTAAAACACCAGCGCAAACCCGATTTCCTCAAGGAGATCGGAGCTGCACTGAACTCTGCCATTGAAACTGTAGTTCCATGCGCCATCTGGTGCTGGCTACATGTAACTACACTTTTATTTCTTGTATTGCGCTTCTGGATCTTGTGAGCGCATTCTCTACTACATCTGTATTTTATACACATTTTGTACCTTGTAGCTGGTGGGATATTGGTGATGTGGGGAACTGTGGTGATGGGGAACACGGGGAAGCAGAGAAGATATTGGTACATTAGAGGTCAGCCACTGATTGGCTCAATAGCCAGCTGACATCTAATGTAGAAGCCTCACTGTTGGGCTCATGCATGTGTTCAGCAAATCCTGCTCCACCTCCACTGCAGCCGCTAGATAGAGCCAGAATGCATTGCCAAATTCTTGATCCAATCGACCCATCCACCCATCCACAAGGCCTAGCACTAAATAGATGCTTGGATGGACATTATATATAGTGCTATCAAACCTACAGGAGAATTCATCACCACATGCCTCTTATATGCCTCTTATATCCTGTGACATCACCTCTGATATAGATGTTCTCTTTCCTCATCTTCTCAATTTGGACCAGATCACCATGATGACTTCTCTCAGGCACAGCTCTGTAAAATTTGCCACACAGACTTCGGTTCTTCACTTTTCCACATTACTTCTCCTCCTGGTGCAACTATTCTGCTGCTATCCCCAGTATCCTTCTCATTGTGCATTCCCATGCCCCCAAATACTATACTGCAGAAATAGTAGTGGCATATACATAGTTCCCTCATAGTAATAGCAACCCCAAACACCCCATCAATAGTTACAATTCTCTCCTAGAGGTCTCCCATTATTAACATTGCCCTTACAGTGCCCCTAATGGCAATGCTCCCCTAGACTTGCTGCCGCAGTAGTAGTAGTGTCCTCCAGTACTTATAGCCACCCTCACAGTGCTCCTAATAGTTTTTAATGCCCCAATAGTGCCCTGAGTACTTATATAATGTTCCCTATAGCGGCCAAGTACTTATAATCCCCCATAGTGCCCCCATTACATATATCATGTCCCCTATAGAGGCCAGGTACTTATAATCCCGACAGTGCTCCTAATAGTTATTAATGACCAGATAGTGCCCTCAGTAATTATATAATGTCCCCTATAGTGGCCCTGTACTTTTGATTCTCCCCTCACAGTGCTCCTAATAGTTAATCCCCGATAGTGCCCCCAGTACTTATAAGGTCCCCTTTAGTGGCTAAGTACTTATAATCCTTCCATAGTGCCCCCAGTACTTATAATGACCCTTAGAGTGACTAAGTACGTACTTATAATTCCGCCCTTCATAGTGCTCCTAGTAGATTGTAAGCCCTCACAGGCAGTGAGTGCACCCCTTTTCATATGTACATAGTGTGGAATTAATGGCACTTTAATAATTTAAAAAAAAAAAAATTATTAGTGACCCCAGTACATAGTACAGTATATATATATATATATATATATATATATATATATATATATATATATATTAGGGCTGCAGTAAACGATTATTTTAGTAATCAAGTAATCTATCGATTATTCCGACGATTAATCGAGTACTCTAATAAGAAAAAACATCTTAAAATAACGTATTGCTTTATAAAAACAATATTTATTATTACTTACAGTGGTACACAGTGTTTTGAATGCACATAAGGCTTCTTTCACAGATGCAATATACATTCTGTCAGAAGAACAGCCTGAATGTACCGTATCAGGTATAACTGGATACTGCCGGCTGCTGCAGTGATTGACTGTAATGGGGTCCGGCCTTGTTACAGCGTTCAAGCTGGGTTTTGGCTGGATACTACAAAAAATATGCTTCAAGTAGCGTTTTTTGTTTGGACCATACCCATCGTGTAAGCTAGAACATGGACAGATGGCCTGCCCTGGACCACATTATAGTCAATGAGAGCATACAGCAGCTGGAGTATGCGGCTATACCCAATATGGTATATACAGCAGGCTGCTCTTTTGCCAGTCTGTGTATCTATTATACACCAAGGCCATCAAATTAACCCCTCCATGTCCCCCAGCACCATCATTAGCCCCTCCATGTCCCCCAAGGCCATCAAATTAACCCCTCCATGTCCCCCAGCACCATCATTAGCCCCTCCATGTCCCCCAAGGCCATCAAATTAACCCCTCCATGTCCCCCAGCACCATCATTAGCCCCTCCATGTCCCCCAAGGCCATCAAATTAGCCCCTCCATGTCCCCCAGCACCATAATTAGCCCCTCCATGTCCCCCAGCACCATAATTAGCCCCTCCATGTCCCCCAGCACCATAATTAGCCCCTCCATGTCCCCCAAGGCCATCAAATTAACCCCTCCATGCCCCCCAGCACAATCATTAGCCCCTCCATGTCCCCCAAGGCCATCAAATTATCCCCTCCATGTCCCCCAGCACCATAATTAGCCCCTCCATGTCCCCCAGCACCATCATTAGCCCCTCCATGTCCCCCAAGGCCATCAAATTAACCCCTCCATGTCCCCCAGCACCATCATTAGCCCCTCCATGTCCCCCAAGGCCATCAAATTAACCCCTCCATGTCCCCCAGCACCATCATTAGCCCCTCCATGTCCCCCAAGGCCATCAAATTAGCCCCTCCATGTCCCCCAGCACCATAATTAGCCCCTCCATGTCCCCCAGCACCATAATTAGCCCCTCCATGTCCCCCAGCACCATAATTAGCCCCTCCATGTCCCCCAAGGCCATCAAATTAACCCCTCCATGTCCCCCAGTGCCATGCGCCAGCCCCCCTACTCTTTTAACAATACTTACCTTACCAGACAGGGTCCGCTCACCACGCTGCTGGGCAACATGGAGTCCGCAGGAGACGACCGCTGCTTCTTCCCAGCATGCAGTGGGAGGGGCCTGACGTCACACACAGCGCCAGGCAGCGCGCGCGCTGACACTGTGTGTGAAGCCAGGCAGCGCGGTGCCAACAGGAGGCCACGGAGCGGTGAGTGAAAGCCTTTTTTCACTCACCCTCTGTTGCCACGTGACTTAAACGAATCCTCGATGCAGGAAAACTGCATCGAGGATTTTTTTGTGTCGATTTCATCGAGTACCTCGATGAATCGTTTCAGCCCTAATATATATATATATATATATATATATCCCCTATATAGCCAAATACTAATAAACCCTGAGCTCATTGCACTATATACATACTGACTCCCTCCACAAGCCTCTTCAAGCCTCCACCACAATTGATTGAATCCGGCACAAGCAGAGCTTGATGACATCATCGCGTGCAGCCTGCATACTGATTCAGGCGGTTGCGATGACATAATCACCTCGCGACTGCATATTTCCATTTTACAGCCTCATAGGCTTTAGACAATGGTAGGGATAGGAACCATTGGCTCTTATACCTGCAACAGTCTTCAACTGTATGCCTGACTGCCCCAATGTTCATTTTGCAGGTCTCCATGGGGTACAAGGCCCCTGTTCTCATGATTGGTGAGGGTCCCAGCCTTAGGACTCTCATCAGGCTCGGACTGGCCCACAAAGGTACTGGTGAATCCCCCAGTGGGCCCCTAGTCTCCCACCCCCTGCACAAGTGGCACATAACACAGTAGACTTACTGCACTATATACATATAGCTGTGATGACTTCTGGGTATAGAGGAAAATTAGCCAGTATCCTCTTTTCCCCAGGACCTACCTTCTCAAAGTTGCTGCAGGGACCCCCATATACAATCATCTGGTAGTGCAGAACACGGGGATGATCCTGGGACAGAGGACCTTTAAGGTTGTCATGGGGAATATCAGGGGCGCGAGGGTTACTATGGCGGCCTTGTTCCCAGGGTTGCCCGGCTGCAAGAATGTTCCCGTTACCCTCCTCGCACAAGGCACCAATAATTAAACCAATGCCAGGGGTCAAGGATAACGTTTGCATTAATGCAGGAACCAAGATGTTATACAGGTTACAGTCTTTCTGATACATAACCAGGTTTAGATGGTATGGATACAGCGTTAGAGTGGAGTGGCTTGACAATGCGCTGTAGCTTTAAGAGCTTGACTGTAGATGGACTTGAGATGATAGGAGTAGTGATAGTATAATAAGTAAGTATAGACCTGATCCAATAGGTGAGTCCTTTCAGCTGAGCAAGGCACATGGGACTAAAGAACTTAATACTTAGAGAATGACGCTGCCCTCGCACTCTGGCGACCAGGTGGAGGACGCATGAACCTTCCGACGTGCAAGCCGGGGAAGAAGTGATCCTGAGTGGGTGACCCTCAACTCCTCAGGGATCAGACAGTAGGTTCTGGAACTTTATATAGGTAGTCCTACTGAATACTTGAAGAACCTGTGATGATCCTTACAGCTGTCTGGATACAGTCTGGGTTAACTGTGCTGGTGATGATAATGGCTGAATAACTAGGCCTCAGGCCTGAATGGGTGGATGAGTTACACAGGAGAGCTGTACACTGCTCTCTGGTCTGTGACAGAACCAGTACTAACTGGAATATTCCAGCTCACTCCCTAGAGAAAAGGAGGGCGGAACTAGCTACATCCTCTGGTCTGTCGTTGGCAGCTGACAGATAGCAGATGGGTCACATGGTCAAGCACACTCCATAACATAAATGGCAGGAAAAGGAACCAATGAGAGTACAGCAATATAAGGCACTGCAGACAATAATGTATAATAGGGATGTGCAATACCAACTTTAGACACCAGATGGAAGTGTTTTGAGCTCACATACAGGAGAAACTAAGTTTCAGAATGCAGGCCTTTACCTTTAGACTGGAAAAGACTAGGGAACCTAGAAATACTGAAATACCTGCACCTGCACACATACCAGTCTGGGCCATTGCAGTAGCATCTTGCAGGTAATATTTGAATGTATTCATACGGTGGGCCCTCAAAATAAATTTTACTGGTGGGCACACCAGTCAGACATTGACTCTCTGTGATCTAATAGTTATCCCCAATTCTGTGAATAGGTATTAGCTTTGTATAACTGAAATACCCATTAAATGTGTAGCCTATCACCCAATGCATGAGAAAACACTTATTCATCAGGTGATCACATCTTTCTTGCAGCCTGTAAACTCCTCATTTGTCTTTGGTGGTAGCACATCACCCTTTGTAAACAGGCATGTACTGCCGACAAACAAGGAGACACTATGGGAATGATTGTAGAAACAATTATTCAGCCCCATACATGAGTAATCCATTACCAGATTTCGGTGGCTGTCTCACCGTCCCGAAACGACGGAGATACTGTTTATCCCGCTCTCAGTTGTCTCTGTGTGCATAGGATGCAGAGACAGCTGATTGTAATGGTGAAGCAAGGAGCTGAAGTGGGCACATATCTGGCATAACCACTGTGAGAGAGCGCATACTGTATCTGGCATACCCACTGTGAGAGAGCACATATCTGGTGTAAGCACTGTGTGGGGGCACATATCTGGCTATAACTACTGTGAAGGGGGCATATGTGGGTAAAGCCACTGTGAAAGGGGCACATCTGGACATAACTACTGTGAACAGGGCACAATGTGTTCATAACTAATGTGGGTGCAGAATGTGGGCATAACTACTGTGAGGGGTACAATGTGAGCATTACTATTGTAAATGGGCAGATCTGGTCATAACTACTGTGAGGGGCTCATTGTGGCCATTATCAACAATAATCCAGTTTATTTTTCTCTACATATACAGGGTTAATACATTGTTTGTTCTGTTAGAGTAGTGACATCTAGACAGAATAGAGAACATTGACTGATAAAGATATGCCACTGTCATGTGGTTGGTTGGCATAGCAGATGGCTTATGATTTTTTATGACAACGGTTTCGCAGTTTCCCTAAAAGCAATTCTGACTTCTGCCTTTAATAATCAGGGGTTATGGTTGTGCACATTTTATGGATGTATTATTAAATTAAACTGTAGCTACCATTATAATATTGTTGTCATATATCTTACTTTGAGAAAGTTACATAGTTATTAACCCCTTCATGACATGGCCATTTTTCACCTTAAGGACCAGGCCAAATTTTGGAAATCTGACATGTGTCACTTTATGTGGTAATAGCTTTGAAACACTTTTACTTATCCAAGCCGTTCTGAGATTGTTTTCTCGTGACACATTGTGCTTCATGACAGTGGTAAATCTGAGTCAATATAAATCACCTTTATTTATAAAAAAATCCTAAATTTACAGAAAATTTGGAAAAATTTTTAATTTTCAAACTTTGAATTTCTCTGCTTTTAAGGCAGATAGTGATCCCTCACAAAATTACTTTACATTTCCCATATGACTACGTTATGTTGCCATCATATTGTAGATGTAATTTTATTTTTAGGGACGTTAGAAGGCTTAGAATTTTAGAAGTAATTCTTAAAATTTTTAAGAAATTTTCCAAAACCATTTTTTTTAAGGACCAGTTCAATTCTGAAGTCACTTTGTGGGGCTATCATAATAGAAACCACCATAAATGACCCCATTTTAGAAACTACACCCCTCAAGGTTTTCAAAACTAATTTTACAAACTTTGTTAACCCTTTATGTATTCCACAAGATTTAAAGGAAAATGGAGATTACATTTCTAAATTTCACTTTTTTGGCACATTTTCCATTTTAATCCATTTTTTCCTGTAACACATCAAGGGTTAATAGCCAAACAAAACTCAAAAACTATTATCCTGATTCTGTGATTTACAGAAACACCCCACATGTGGTCGTAAACTACTGTATGGGTGCACAGCAGGGCGCAAAAGGAAAGGTGCGCCAGATGGTTTTTGGAGGGCAAATTTTGCTGGACTGGTTTTCAGACACCATGTCCCATTTGAAGCCCCCCTGATGCACCCCTACAGTAGAAACAACCAAAAAGTGCCCGTATTTTGGAAACTAAGGGATAAGGTGACAGTGTTATTGATACTATTTTGGGGTACATATGATTTTTTTGATCGCTTTATATTACGCTTTTTGTTAGGCAAGGTAACCAAAAATAGCTTTTCTGGCTCAGTTTTTTTTTTTTTTTTTGAACAGTGTTCATCTGACAGGTTAGATCATGTGCTATTTTTATAGAGCAGATTGTTACGGACGTGGCGATACCTAACATGTATAGTTTTTTTTATTTATTTACGTTTTACACAATAATATTATTTGAAACAAAAAAAATCATGTTTTAGTCTCTCCATTGTCTGAGAGCTGTAGTTTTTTTATTTTTTGGCTCAGGTAGGGGCTCATTTTTTGCGGGAAGAGGTGAGGGTTAGATTGGTACTATTTTGAGGGGCATACGCTTTTTTGATCGCTTTCTATTACACTTTTTGTGATGTAAAGTGACAAAAATGGCTTTTTTGACCCTGTTTTTATTTTTATTTTTTTACGGTGTTCACCTGAGGGGTCGGGACATGTGATACTTTTGTAGAGCAGGTTGTTACAAACGATATCTAACATGATTGGGGTATTTTTTTTTCTTTTTTTACTAATTTCAAATTTGAGTTTTGGGGGGAAAATGGGATTTTTTTTTTACTTTTTTTTTACTTTTTTTATTTTTTTACACTTTTTTTTTACACTTTTTTAGATTCAGACCCACTTGGTTCTTGAAGAACCAGTGGATCTGATTGTTCTATAATACACTACAGTACACTGTATAGTGTACTGTAGTGTATTTTCACTCTTGCTAAGCCTTGTCAGGCTCCTGCCTTTAGCAGGAGCCTGAACAGGCTTAGCTTACACCATGGCAACCAGACGCTTCTGAAAGCGTCTGGTTGCCATGGTAACCATCGGGACGCTGCCAGAGCAGAGCAGCGTCCCGATGGAAGGGAGAGGGAGCTTCCTCCCTCTCTTCAGCCCACACCATCGGCGCTGCAGCGCACCGCAGCGCCCGATGGGAGGGGGAGGGAGCTCCCTCCCTGTTAACCCCTTCCACCCAGCGGTCCCTACAGACCGCGGCATGGAAGGGGTTAAACTGCTGACATCGGCGCCAGCACCGATGTCAGCAGTTAGAATCGCTCGGCCATCCTGAAATATCATTGCGGCTGCAATGCCGCCGCTCCCGGCCACCCGCCCGCCACATACCGCACACCTGCCCGCCGCATATTACCCCCCCCCACCCCCCCTGGCCATCTAAAAAAAAGGGAAAAATAGCGATCTGGGGTGGGGGGGGGGATAATAGAATATTATAATTATTTATTTAAGCATTATCATCGCTGTGATTGGCTGCGATCGCTAGCCTGGGACCGCCCCCATTGGTCCCGGGCTGTTAAGCTGAGACCCCTGGCTGTATGTAACAGCCGGGGTCTCAGCGCTGTCACCATGTCAGAAGACATGGTGACAGTTTAATGTAATGACGAGTATACTCGTCATGGAGCGCTAAATAGCAGTGCTCCATGACGAGTATACTCGTCATATATAGCGTGAAGGGGTTAAGGTCGCAAAAAGACAAAAAGTCCAACCTGTAATCCTGCTATATCAGTCCCTGGATCAATGTCCATCTTCCTTTTAAAAAGGGGTTGGGCCAAAGGGAAAGGGTGTGTAGAACAAGATTTCTATACATTGTCATAAGCCTCGATTTTATTTTGAATTAAAAGTCATCTAAACCTTTTTTAAGCCATCTCCTGTATTTGCTGTGCGATGTGCGGCTATTCCAGAGATTCAGAGATCTTACTGTAAACAATGCTTGTCGTCTCTTATGACCAAATCTTTTTTTCTCCAGTCATAGGGAATGGCCTCTTGTTGTTTGAGGGGGTTTAACACAGAATAGCTTCCCTTGATATTTTTTGTATGGTTCGTTTATATATTTGTACAGGTTAATCAGGGGCGTACATAGAAATAGAGGGGCCCCATAGCGAATCTCAGAACTGGGCACCCCACCCAAATATAAAGTACAATTATTGTAACTGTATATTGTGTGTGTGTATGTATATATATATGGTATATATATATAGTGTACACATAATAGTGTAGGAATAGTGGTGCACGGTGATGGTAAGCCGATGGATACGGTAGTACGCACGGTTTGGTAGCTGTTGCTCCCTGGACCGGTGTGCAGTGAGTGGAAGGTGACACCAACTCCTTTGGGGCACTCTCTGGATCCAGGGGCTCTGCCAGGTGTTGGTTCGAGGTGCCCTTGATGGTGGAAGAAGACGCCAGCACCTTACGGTGCAAAATGGGTGAACCGCAGAAGAGATGAGGAGACACATGAGTTGCAAACAGTAGGAACTTTACTGAAGATAGGTCCGCCTTGAGGTGTAGGTTGTTCATACAAAAAGGTTTACAATAAGTTGATGCTGTAGGATTCCTGAACAGGCTGGATAAAAGGTGTGCCTCAATGCTTGCTTTTAGAGTCAGAGATTTCCTTCAGGTTCCTCAGTTTAGATCCTCTCTATGCTCGCACTAACTACCAGTAACCCACAGGGCAGTCTCCCTGATGGCAGGCAATACACATGTGTTCCATTCTTTGTCTCGGGTACCTCTGGTAAATTGGGTCCACACTCCCCGGAGGGGGAAATGTGGATAGAAGACAGCTGAGCTCCTAATACTCTTGTCGTGTCCAGGTGCTTTTGAGCTTCTCCTGATCACACTTGCAGTGGAGTCCATAAACAGTAGAAATGCTTTACCTCCACCTACCCTATATCCTTACACCTTTTGGTCTGTCTAAAGTGGCTCTAGTATTAACAGCCACAAAATCCCTCAGCTTGGCTAGAGCTGAGGGCCAACAGTGCGGCTACATTTCATCTGCCTCCTCCTCTCTTCTCTCCATTCAACTCACAACTAACTGGCTCTAACCTGTTACATAGCTTTATATATGGTGTAACAGCACCACCTAGGGATGTAAAATGTGTATGACAGTTTACCAGCCTGCTAAGGTTCCTACAGCATAGATATACATAAATGGCATATTAACAATGACATGACATTTGTAGTTCACACTATAAGTGGGACACTGCATATATACATACACACACACAGGGATATATATAATAGTGTTACCTGCAGTCCTATGTAAAACCACAGATAACACTAGTGTAGATCGTGTGGTAGTGTTACCTGCAGTCCTATGTAAAACCACAGATAACACTAGTGTAGATCATGTGGTAGGGTTACCTTTGTCCTTAGTGTGCCTCCTTGTGGCTCTTTCATGGGAATCCATGCTGGTGGCGCTGCCTCCTCTTCCGTCTTCTTCTTCTTGCCCCGCACAGAGCGTCCTGATGCAGCTTCGTCAAGACATAGGAACACTGTGGGCATGGTGATGGTGACAGGGACACAGGGACAGAGACACACAGACATGGACAGACACACACAGACAGGGACAGACACACAGAGGAACTGACATACACAGGGACAAACACAGGCACAGGGACACAAAGGGACAGGGACACAAACACAGGGACAAACAGACACACAAGGGGACAGACACACACACACAGGGAGAGACAAACACATAGGGACAGACAGACACACTGGGACACACACAGGGGGGCAGACACACACAGGGACACACACAGCTAGGCCTCACCAAACACCAGCCTGGCTCCTCACAGCATCTCACAGCTCTCTGCTACTCTGGCACCTTCCCCACTGGTCACATGGGTGGATGACATCAGGAAGGTCCTTTAGCCCACAGCAGATCTATCCCTGGACTGCAGGGGTAAGTGGACTTACAGAGGGGGGGGCAGTGGAGGAGGAGGGGACATCAAATAGGATGATCTTTCCTTCCTCTGCTGCTTTGTCGGTTTGTAATCAGTAGTACTAGAAAGTGAGGGGGCTGGGCCATTCAGCCCTGCCGGGGCCCCCAACTTCACGGGCCCCATATCTATGATGTGGTCTGCCGCCATTGGTGGTACGCCACTGAAGTTAATCATGCCATCCCCCCCTCTCCCAGACGTCTTTTTTTAAGGCTAAACAAATTCAGTTCATTTAATCTTTGCTCATAACTAAGATCTTCCAGAACCTTTATGAGTTTAGTGGCTCTCCTCTGTACTTTTTCTAACTCCAGGGCATCCTTTTTATGGACTGGTGCCCAAAACTGAACTGCGTATTCCAGTTCAGGCCGCACCAACGCTTTGTATAGTGGCAATATTACATCACTGTCCTGCGAGTCCATACCTCTTTTAATACAAGACAAAATTCTGTTGGCCTTAGAGGCAGCTGACTGGCATTGCATGCTGTTATTTAGTCTATGATCTACTAATACACCAAGATCCTTCTCAATAAGTGACTCTCAAGTGACTCTCCCAGTTTTACTCCCCCTAAGACATATGCTGCATGCCGATTATTTGCCTCCAAGTGCATAACTTTACATTTATTTATACTGAACCTCATTTGCCAAGTGAAGACCCAAACAGTAAGTTTGTCCAAGCCAACTTGTAACTTATTAACATCTTCCATAGACTGGACTGTATTACAAAGTTTGGTGTCATCTGCAAAAATAGAAACTGCACTATTAATCCCATCCTCTATGTCATTAATAAATAAGTTAAATAAAGCGGACCCAGCACAGAACCTTGGGGAACACCACGTAGAACCGGGGACCATTCAGAGTAGGAATCATTGACCACAACTCTTTGGATATGATCATGAAGCCAATTTTCAATCCAATTACAAATTCTATTTTCTAAACCAATAGACCTCAATTTACCCATTAGTCATCCGTGTGGGACAGTACCAAAAACACAATATCGACAGCCTTTCCTCTGTCCAGGCTTCTACTCACCTCCTCATAAAAACAAATCAGGTAAGTTTGACAGCTTCTATTCTTAGTAAAACCATGTTAGCTATCACATATTATATTATTGACAGTTACATAATCCTGTATGTAGTCCTGTAGAAGGCCCTCAAACATTTTTCCTACTATGGATGTTAAGCTTACTGGTCTATAATTTCCTGGGGAAAATGGAACCACATTCACCTTGCGCCAGTCTCTTGGTACAGTGCCTGTCATTAAAGAATCTGTAAACATTATAAACAGAGACAAAGCAATACCTGAACTGAGCTCCTTTAGAAATCTAGGGTGTAATCCATCTGGACCTGGGGCCTTGTTCACCTTTAATTTTTTTAGCGGATTAAGGACCATATCTATAGTCAGCCAGGTAAGTATGCTACCTTCTGTGCAGCTAGCCTGGACAAGGCATTGGCATTGTCATTAGTTTTGTCAGTCTGGTACTTAAAGAGGTTATCCGAGTAATGGAAAGAAAAAAAACATTATAAAACTCATCAGGACTTACATATACATTAGTTAAACTTGATTTCTTGAAAAAAAAAACATACTTACACCTCTGCATAGTTCTGTTATTCATGCTTTGTTTACATGCTGCAGCAAAGCTGTGGGGGCGTGTAACAACAATGAATCAGCTCTCCCTCCTGAATATTTGTGGGTGTGAATAATCTGCTCTTCCCCACCCCCTGCACTGTACTGCTTGCTCTGCACAACCTAACCTGCATACAAACACTGTCACATGATCATCTCCTAGCTCACACAGGCTGTCACGAGGGGAGACAAGGGTGGTGAGCCCTGAACTGACCCCTCCTTCTTTCCCTGCCTACTTGCCTCAGTCGGCCCTAGGCAGCCGCGGACAACCACGAAGGCGGTCCCTACACTGGATAAGTGCGCAGGGAGGGAAAGGGAACACAGGGACGGACAAACACAGACGAGACAAACACAATGTAAGAGTAGTCAGAAAGCCGGGTCAAACACAAGAGGTCACGTCAATACCAGGGGAGAAACGAAAGAGAGGTCTAAAGTCCAAATCCAAAATCCAACAAAATCCAGCAAAAGGTCGCACAAGCACTGATCAAAGAGGTAACTAATCACAGGCGATTTGAGAGGGCAGCTGGCAGCTTTAAAAAGCCCTCCAATGGGTCATGTGACGGGGCCAGCGTCACATGACCTCATTTGCATAATGAGCGCTGGCCAAACGTGACCAGCGCTCAAATATGCTATAAATTTGGTCATGTGGCGTGGCCAGCGCCACATGACCCAAATATAAGGCCCCCATATGAAAATATACTCTGAGCGCTGGCTTGCCGGGCCAGCGCTCAGTACCGCCCACTGCTCGTGTCTAGGGGGGTGGGGACGCCGGGCACGCAGCATCCGGAAGCACGCCCGACGCGCCCCGCCTCTTGTTACCATGGAGACGAGGACGCCAGTCGCGTCCTCGCTCCGTGGAAGCGGAAGTCCGGCGGCGCTGCAAGCAGGGAGCGTGCCGCCGGCTTCCCGTGACACAGGCAGAAGATCTGCACTACATTCATCACACACATGTACAGTATACATTACACACTGCAATACATACCTCACATGCAGATACAGTGCCTTGCAAAAGTATTCGGCCCCCTGGAACTTTTCAACCTTTTGCCACATTTCAGGCTTCAAACAAAAATATATAACATTTTAAATTTTTGGTGAAGAATCAACAAGTGGGTCACAATTACTTTTTTTGTAATAAAACCGAAAAGTGGGGAGTGCAAAATTATTCGTCCCCTTGCATTAATACTTTGTTGTGCCACGTTTTGCTGCGATTGCAGCTGCAAGTCGCTTGGGGTAGGTATCTATCAGTTTTGCACGTCTAGAGACTGAAATTCTTGCCCATTCTTCCTCGCAAAACAGCTCGAGCTCTTTGAGATTGGATGGAGAGCGTTTGTGAACAGCAGTTTTCAGCTCTTTCCACATATTCTCAATTGGATTCAGGTCTGGACTTAGACTTGGCCATTCTAAGACCTGGATACTTTTATTTTTGAACCATTCCATTGTAGATTTTGCTTTATGTTTGGGATCATTGTCTTGTTGGAAGTGAAATCTCCGTCCTAGTCTCAGGTCTTTTGCAGACTCCAACAGGTTTTCATCCAGAATGGTCCTGTATTTGGCTCCATCCATCTTCCCATCAATTTTAACCATCTTCCCTATCCCTGCTGATGAAAAGCAGGCCCAAACCATGATGCTGCCACCACCATGTTTGACAGTGGGGATGGTGTGTTCAGGGTGGTGAGCTGTGTTGCTTTTACGCCAAACATATCGTTTTGCATTGTTTCCAAAAAGTTCGATTTTGGTTTCATCTGACCAGAGCACCTTCTTCCACATGTTTGGTGTGTCTCACAGGTGGCTTGTGGCAAACTGTAAACAAGACTTTTTATGGATATCTTTGAGGAATGGCTTTCTTCTTGCCACTCTTCCATAAAGGCCAGATTTGTGATGTGTTCGACTGATTGAATTAGTCATTCATTCATTCATTCATTCATTCACTCATTCCTATGGACAGACTCTCCCACCTCAGCTGTAGATCTCTGCAGTTCATCCAGAGTGATCATGAGCCTTTTGGCTGCATCTCTGATCAGTCTTCTCCTTGTTTGAGATTTTGAGATGAAAGTTTAGAGGGATGGCCGGGTCTTGGTAGATTTGCAGTGGTCTGATACTCCTTCCATTTCAATATGATTTCTTGCACAGTGCTCCTTGGGATGTTTAAAGCTTGGGAAATCTTTTGGTATCCAAATCCGGCTTTAAACTTCTCCACAACAGTATCATGGACCTGCCTGGTGTGTTCCTTGGTCTTCATGATGCTCTCTGTGCTTTAAACAGAACCCTGAGACTATCACAGAGCAGGTGCATTTATACGGAGACTTGATTACACACAGGTGGATTCTATTTATCTTCATCAATCATTTAGGACAACATTGGATCATTCAGAGATCCTCAATGAACTTCTGGAGTGAGTTTTCTGAACTGAAAGTAAATGGGCCGAATAATTTTGCACACCCCACTTTTCAGTTTTATTATTACAAAAAAAGTTTAAATGATCCAATAAATTTTGTTCCACTTCACAATTGTGACCCACTTGTTGTTGATTCTTCACCAAAAATTTAAAATGTTATATCTTTTTGTTTGAAGCCTGAAATGTGGCAAAAGGTTGAAAAGTTCCAGGGGGCCAAATACTTTCGCAAAGCATTGTATTTATATAACTTGAACAACCCCTTTAATGGTGAGGTTGAGTATATATCCTGTTTGTGATGCCATTTTCAACAGGTCGCACCCCCAGGGTTCCAGTGTTTAGGAATGCTGAGTGGTATGTCGTGGCCCTGGATACTGTCGCTTCCCGAAGTTAGGCTCCATGGCAACAAAGGAGTAGTAGTTGGTGGAGTAAGTAGAGTCCAGGCTTCAACAGTTTTTACTTGAATAAACTTGCAATAAATTTGTGCCATCCAGACAATACTTGACTACTACTCTTGGCTCCAGCAGGCCACGGTAAACTGGCAGGTAAACATGAGTACTTTGTTTTATCTTTCTGCCGCTGTGCTAATCTCTGGCTTCAGTCTGGTTCCTATCAGCTTCAGTTTCTGTTTCTTATGAGAGTGGGGTATCCTGTGACTAGAGTTGCCATCTTTCCCAACAAAAAATACTGTCCAAGTTAAGTGTGTGGAGTTGTGAGGCATGGCTTAACGTGGGGTGTTAAGTCGATATATCATAATGTGGCTCCCAGTATTAATAATGTCCCATTAGTGCCCCCCAGAGTAATATTAATGCCTCCATTAGTTCTCCCATAATTAAAAGTGCCCCGTTAGTGCTCCCCAGTAATATTAATGCCCCCATTAGAACCCCCAGAATTAATAATGCCCCATTAGCGCCCCCAGAAATAATAATGCCCCATTAGCGCTCCCCAGAATTAATACTGCCTCTATTAGTGCCCCCAGTAATAGCAATGCCTCCATTAGTGCACCTCAGAATTAGTAATGCCCCATTTAGTGCCCCCCAGAATTAATTATGCCTCCGCTTGTGCTCCCTAATAATATTAATGCCCCAATTAGTACCCCCAGAATTTATAATGCCCCATTAGTGCCACCCAGAATTAATAATGCCCCCATTAGTGCCCCCAGAATTAATACTGCCCCCATTAGTGCCCCCAATAATAGTAATGCCCCCATTAGTGCCCTGCATAATTAATAATGCCTCCATTAGCGCCCCCGCAAAATAATAACCCCGTTAGTGCCCTCCAGAATTAATAATGCCCTCATTAGTTCCCCTCGGTAATATTAATGCTCCAATTAGTGGCCCCCCCCCCCGAATTAATAATGCCCCCATTAGCTCTCCCAGAATTAATATTGTCCCCATTTGAGGCCCCCAGTAATAGTAAAGCCCCCATTAGAACCCCCAGTAATAGTAATGCCCCCATTAGTGTCCCCCACAATTACTAATACCCTCATTAATGCCCCTCCCCAATATTAATAATGCCCCCTTCTCTGCTTGTGGAAAAAAAAAACTCACCTCCTGGAAGCTCATGGCTAGCGCATGGCTAGCTCATGGCTAGCGCTCCAGCGTGATGACATTTCACAGGTCCTGTCCTGAAAATCCTGTCAGCAGCAAGTGTTCACAACGACGCAAGCAAATGGAGGCAGTGTGTTGTGTGTGTGTGGGGAGGGGTGTAAGTTAAAGGCTGTGCTAATGAGCGCTCATTATTTACAGTCCATATAGGAATACCGGCAATTATTACTCCCAGCATGTCTAGGCCATCATAATTTAATATCAGATAACTTTATAGGAGGTGGTATAAGAGTACTATAACTCCCAGCATATCTAGACCATTATTATGTAATAGAGCAAATTACAGGGGGTGGCATAAGATGATGGGACTACAACTCCCAGCATATCCAAGCCATTATTATTGGATGTTGCTGGTGTCAGGACTTGTATATAGATTGCAGAGTGCAGCACTGAGGTAGAGATTAATGTTATATATGACAGGCATTCAGTAGTATCCTAGGTGTGTAGCGCATATACTTTGGAAGACAGTGGACATCACAAAATATACCGGCAATTATAATTTCCGGTAAAAAAAAATACTGGCACCGGCTTTCAGAACAAATTACCAGCCTGGTGGCAACCCTACCTGTGATCTGTTTTGCAGAGTAGGGGTCTTTGACCCCGTTTTGCCTCTCAGAGGTACTAAGTCCTTTAATATGTCAGGAGTAAGCTACTCTCTGAGCTACTTTCCCAAAGCTCCTGCAGCAGTAAGGGGACTTGCTCCCTCACCACAACATACTACTTCACTCTATTGCTCCAACTCTCAACTCCACTACTCAACGTCTTCACTCTTGACTCCACTATAGTTTCTTCCAACACTACCCTTGGTAGGAAACAGCACTAGCCCACTTCTGCCCAAAAGGGACGAGAATAGAATGATAAGCCCTATTCTATCTAAAAGTATTCTCTGCCAGATACACTGCCACCTGCTGGACAACCAAGCACATTATTTATATGTAATAATAGTTATTAATATAGTTAAAGGGAGTCTTTAACCTGTTTTCACCTATATAACTAACATCAGTACCCAACAGAAGATTGCAGACACATCCCAGACATACATACAATGCAACGGCACACTGCTAACCAGATAAAGCACAAAATGCCATAGTGATATGAGGTATTCTGAAGCTAATGATATGCTTGTTTAGTAAATTAGAGATTCTTGGCAAATATATTTTGTACAAAATTATCTGAGCCCGTCCACCAAATCGTCAAGGTGATCTCTGTAGGACGGGAACCTAACACTATTTCCTACCTGTTATTTGCCAACCTTGGTTTCCGTGTAATCAGGGGGTGTTGGTTCCACATGCATGCTGGATCCACACTGCCTTTTGCCATTTCTGGTGCTTCAAAGGCCTCCACTAATTCAGGGATGCAGGTACCAACATGTATGCCAAGTCCACTCGGCTTTATAATTACATTAATTAAAATCAGCCTATGGGGCAGACGGGCTGATCTGGAGTGCATGACCAAATGGAGTAGCCACACCTCCAGTACAAACTTACAAAGAAAAAAAGAGGGATTTCAGTCAGCACATCCCAGTGCGCAGGTGCACGTTGCTATGGCTAAATGCACAAGGAAAGGAAAATACATACAATGCAAATGCACACTGCCAACCAGATAAAGTACAAAATGCCATAGTGATATGAGGTATTCTGAAGCTAATGCTATGCTTGTTTAGTAAATTAGAGATTCTTGGCAAATATATTTTGTACAAAATTATCTGAGCACGTCCACCAAATTGTCAAGGTGATCTCTGTAGGACGGGAACCTAACACTATTTCCTACCTGTTATGTGCCAACCTTGGCTTCCGTATAATCAGGGGATGTTGGTTCCACATGCATGCTGGATCTACAAAGCCTTTTGCCATTTCTGGTGCTTCAAAGGCCGCCACTAATTCAGGGATGCAGGTACCAACATGCATGCCGAGTCCACTCGGCTTTATAGTTACACTAATTAAAATCAACCTATGGGGCAGACGGGCTGGTTAGGAGTGCATGACCAAATGGAGTAGCCACACCTACTGTACAAAGAAAAAAATCCAGCATGCATGTGGAACCAACACCCCCTGATTATACGAAAGCCAAGGTTGGCATATAACATAACAATTTATAACTATATACGTCTATAAATTTAGAAATAGGGATTAATGAAAGACTGAATGAATGACAGGTATGTGGACGAATTCATCAACCATATTTTACAAATGAGATGAAGTTTTTATGCTGGAATGCAGTGTTTTCCTTGGTCCAAACATAATGCTTCTTATTTAAACTAAAATAGTTATATTTTCGTCTCTTTCATCCAAAACATTATTCCCATGATTTTTTTTTTCTTGCAGCTTGTGGTGAGATTTTTTGAACTTTTACAAGAAAAAAAAAAGAAAGTCTGAGAAGCATGATTTTACACTCAAATATAGCCACTGCCATCTGCTGGTGATTGTTGGTAATGTAGGCATGTACACTCTCAACACCTTTTTGATTTGTATTGATTTAGAATGTGATATCATTAAAGCTTTGGTGGGTATGATTGTCGGGACAACTCAATAAACTTTAGTTGGTGGCAAAATTGACAGGCTTCATCCAATGTGTATGGCCACCTCTAGTTTCAGTTTGTATGCATTCTATTGATAAATATACATTAAACACTTTTGTTAAAATTACTTTTGTTGACTGATAGAAGAAAGGCACAATGACTTTTATATATGAGCATTTAATATCAGTGTAGATGTCTTGAAGAGTTCAATAAACATAAAATGGTTATCCAAGTTATATTTATTGATGACCTATCCTCAGGATAGGTCATCAATATGAGATTGGCGGGGGTCTGACACGCGACACCCCCGCCGATCAGCTGTTTGAAGAGGAGGCGCGCGCTGTGCCAGCGCTGTCTTCTCTTCATTGTTTACTTGTAGTGGGAAGTGGTAAAAAAATTCCAAATCAGGTGGAATTGGAAGCAAAACGTAATTCCTCCACCGTTTTACGGGTTTTGTTCCCACTGCGTTCCGTTTGTGGCAAAACTGACCCATGTCCTTCATTCTCCGGGTCAGTACAATTACAACGATACCCCATATGTATAGGTTTGTTATGTTTAAATACTGTAAAAATAAGTTTTAACTGAAAAAAACAACTTTTTTATAGTTACATCCACTGAGCTGTTTAAGGCCTCATTTTTTGCGGGACAATCCATAGTTTTTATTGATACCATTTTGGTGTGTGTGTGACTTTTTGATCACATTTTATTACATTTTTTTGGTTAAGAGAAGCAATGAAAAAATGGCAAATCGGCCATTTTGACCCTTTTTCCATTTTGCAATTCGCGTATTGGAATAGTTTTTTTTTATAATTTATATTTTAAGTATGGGCGTTTTTGGTTGAGGTGATACCCATGATGTTTATATCTATTGTTATTTAGGTATTTATTTTTTAATTATACAGAAAGGGGGGTGATTTAAACTTTTATATTTTTTATTTTTTATATATTTTTAACATTTAAAAAAAAAATTTGTGATTTTAAGCATCATATATGAGCTTATAAATATATATTTTTTAATTTTTAATTTTGAACTATCAGGGATATTTAACATGCAATTTTATGTCACATGTGCTCATTTCTTTTCCTGGCCTCCCAACTGGTTGCCAAAATAAGAATTGCAGCATAAATGCTGTAAGCCTCATCAGCGAGGTTTACAGCATTCAGATCAACTACAGATTCCCCGATTGGCACACTTCCGGATTTTAGCGCAATTAGCTCCCGTGATCTCACTTGATCACGGCATCTAATGCTTTAATTACCGCGATTGGCATTATGGCCAGTTGCGGTAAGTAGCCGCAGGATTCTGCTGTTTGAAACAGCAGAGATCTGCCGGCCATGACACCCGCTGCACATGCGAGCAGGCATCATGTTCCCACATCACTCCAGCGCCGTACTTTTATTTTTTGGATGATTGTCTTATGAAGGGGCTTATTTTTTTTTCAGGATGAGATGACGGTTTGATTGGTACTATTGGTACTATTTGGGGCGCATATGACTTTTTGATCGCTTGGTATTACACTTTTTGTGATGTAAGGTGACCAAAAAATTTTTATTCTTTTTTATGGTTTTCACCTGTGGGGTTTGGTCATGTGATATTTTTATACAGCTGGTTGTTTCGGATGCGGCAATACCTAAAATGTCTATTTTTTAAAATTTATTTCACTTTAACACAAAGCATTTTTGAAACAAAAAAGACATGTTTTAGTGTCTCCATATTCTGAGAGCCATAGTTTTATGTACGGGTTAATTTTTTTTCCGGATGAGGTGACGGTTTGATGTTCCATTTTGGAGGGCATATGCCTTTTTGATCACTTGGTGTTGCACTTTTTGTGATGTAAGGTGCAAAAAAAAATGTTGGCACAGTTTTTATTTACTTTTTTTACGGTGATTATTTGATGGGGTAGATTATGTAATATATTTATAGAGCTAGTCATTATGGACGCGTCGATACCTAATATGTGTGTTGTTTTTTTTTTTGTTTTTTTTTTATTATAACTAGAGATGAGCGAATCGAAGCTGACGAAGTGGCTGGAAAATTCCATTTGCAACGAAAGCGAATTTCATGGCGATTCGTAGCAACAAATCTTTTTTTTTTTTTTTTTTTTATCCCTAAAATGGCCGCAAGTACATGGCATGACATGGGGGAAGGATTTCTGGGACAAAGAAGTAAACACCCACAATGCGATCACATGCAGACATGTAGCCAATTAGCAGCCAGCCAGGTCCTGTGATGTCACAGCCCTATAAATAGCTCTGCAGCGCTGGAATCCGCCATTTGCTATTGATTTTGGACCAGAGACAGACGTCAGGAGAGATAGGGCAAGTGAAAGAAAAACGTTCCTAAAGAAAAGAAATGAGGAGATCAGGGATAGATAATCTGAATTGCAGGGATAGGAGAGGGACGATTTCTAGACAGAATCTATAGGGGATTATCAGGCAGTGAAATCGCTATTCTGGTACACTGAGCGGCAGTGAGTGGGCATAGGGGTTAGCCTGTTATACAGCACTGCAGTCTGTTCTAAAGGCTGTTTTGGGGTGCTTTATTCAAAGAAGCACCAGTGCAGTAAGAGGGTCAGAGCCTTGTTTGGGGTACATTAAAAAAAACCATATAGTGCTAAATTCTTCAGTGAAGAAAAAAACAGTGAATCAGTGTTTGTGGGGTTGTTCTTTTAAATAACCATTTGCGGCGTTATTTGCTATCCAAACAAAAAAAAACGTGATATTGTGCTAACGTAGTCAGTGAAGTTGAATTGCCCAAAAAACTGTGAATCCGTGTTTGTGGGGTTGTTCATTTTAAATAACTATTTGCAGCGTTATTCGCCATCCAAACAGAAAAGCGTGATATTGTGCTAACATAGTCACTCAGTGAAGTTGAATTGCCATTCAATTGCCTCAGTGAAGTTGAATTGGTATGGAATTTTTTTGTTAAGACGCCTGAGGAGGTGAACATGGCTATATGTAGAATTTGTGGTCAGAAAGTGAAGCGTGGCCCTGCGCCCACATATGCAGCGTCACCACAAAGTGGCCTGGGATAACCGTGGCTCAGATGTGGCGGTCCAGTCAGCAGCAGCAACAGCAGCATCACCCAGTGGCACGCATCCCATTTCAGGCAGTCAAGGCTCCAGCACCTCTGCCGAAGGGAGCTGTCTTCATTATCTATCGCTCCAGATGCTCCTGCTCCTCCTCCTCTTATTCCTCGCCACTCATAACGGCAGCAGTCATTCACTGAGGCAATTGCAAAGAGACAGCAGTACGCGTCCAGCCATCCTACAGCTCAGAAGCTGACCGTGCTCCTGTCCAGGTTGCTCGTGCTGCAGTCCCTCCCTTTTCAACTGGTGGACTCTGCACCATTCAGAGAACTGATGGCTTGTGCCGAGCCGAGGTGGAGAGTCCCAAGCCGTCATTTCTTTGCCAAAAAGTCAGTCCCAGCCCTGCACAAATATGTAGAAGAGAAGGTGGCCCAGTCCTTGAGCCTGTCGGTGTCTGCCAAAGTGCACGGCAGCGCCGACGTGTGGAGTTGTAACTATGGTCAAGGCCAGTACATGTCCTTTACAGTCCACTGGGTCAATGTGCTTCCTGCCCAGCCACACGAACTTGAACAGGTGACGCCACTTTCTCCTCTTCGCTGTCAAACTGCTGATCCTGCGCTAATGTCCGGCTCCTTCTCCACCACCTCAGCCTCCACTGCAGGGCCAAGTCATAGTGCTCCTCCAGCGTACCACATGTGCAGGGCATGGCTGTGTCACGCAGTTCTACGCCTGGTTTGCCTGGGCGAATCAAGTCACACAGGGGAGGAACTTCTCCGCGTCATGAAAGAAGAAATCGATTGCTGGCTTTCTCCGCGACAACTAAAAATCGGAATCATGGTGACAGATTACGAAAAGAACATGGTGTCCGCGCTGGGCCAAGGTGGGCTGAGCCATGTGCCCTGCATGGCGCATGCATTTAATCTGGTTGTCAAACGGTTCCTCATGTCTTATACCCAACTGCAAAACATTCTAAAAATGGCCAGGAAACTTTGCATGCACTTCAGCCATTCCTACACCGCCAAGCACACCCTCCTTGAGCTGCAGCGGCAGAATGGCATCCCCCAACATAGGCTGATATGTGACGTTTCCACCCGTTGGAATTCTACCCTCCATATGTTGGACCGACTGTACGAACAGAGAAAGGCCATAAACGATTTCTTAATGATCCAAGCGGACAGGAGTACTCCTCTGTGTAATTTTTATGTCAGCCAGTGGCAGCTCATGCGTGACACCTGCTGCTTGCTCAGGCCCTTTGAGGAGGCCACGTTATTTGTCAGTCGCCAGGACTACGGTATGAACAACGTCATTCCACTGCTTCATGTCCTGGAACAGATGCTGCAAAATCTTTCTGGTCAGGGGACTGGAGACGTGGAGACTGCATCTCATGGCCACATGAGTCCGGCTGAACTGGAGGAGGAGGAGGACATTGGAGCACAAGCATTTAGTGGTTTTTCTACCCAGGTTACAGAAGAGGAGGAGCAGGAGCAGCCAGAGGAGGTAGATGAAGATGCGGAAGATGAGGCAGATGACCCAGAGACACCATGGCAGTATACAGTGGAGTTGGAGGCAGGAAATCCCTCCGAGTCACTTGCGCAAATGGCCCGATGCATGCTCACTTGCTTACGTAGTGACAGCCAAGTATTCACCATATGGCAGAGGGATGACTTCTGGCTCTCCACCCTCTTGGACCCTCGCTACCGGTCTAAAATGGGGGCCTTTTTTTACCTGCTGAGAGGGAGGACAAAGTGAAGTACTATAGAGACATCCTATGTACTCAGTTGGCTGCTGCCTATCTGCGTCATCGTCCATCCTCTCGCAGGTCTGACCGGGGTTCCCTCCGCGCTCACATACCACTGCCACGGCTGCTGTGGGGGGGGGTCGGGGGTTAGGAGCAGTACCAGCTCCATCAGCAGCAACTTGAGTCTGGAGTCGCTGATGAGCAGCTTTCTTCACCCGCCAAGTGCGGAAAGTACTCACCGGCAGCAGGTAGACCAGGAGCAGACCCTGAACCAGCAGGTGGTGGCCTACTTGGACAGCATCCTGCCACCCCACATTGAAGATCCGCTGGACTACTGGGCAGCCAAACTGGATTTATGGCCGCAACTGGCCGAGTTTGCACTGGAGAAGCTGTTCTGCCCGGCTAGTAGTATGGCATCAGAGCGGGTGTTCAGTGCAGCGGGGGCCATAGTTACCCCAAAGAGAACTTGCCTGTCCTTCCAAAATGTGGAAAGACTCACCTTTGTCAAGATGAATCAGGCATGGATCGGCCAGGATTTCCACCCACCAACGCCTGATGCATCAGATTAGATCAGCCATGATGCGTCACCCAAACCTTGACAAATGAGACTGTATTCTTCAGGCTACCTGCCTCAGCCACTCTTATGATGCTGCCACCCGCCTGATGCCACACATCTACCAGCTGTTCCTTCTACCACCCAGCATCTTTACCAGCGACTGGTATTGCCACCCACCTCTCCACTCTGTCACTGATCCAATATGTAGCCTTCTGATGCTGCGCCACCTCAACAATCAGGTCTCCTCATGCTGCTACTGCTGTCACCTCCAGGCTATGTCACCATGCCACTCTGTGGCCTGATGATGCTGCTACCGCCTCCACATGCTGTGTCCTAGCTGCTGCTACCTCCAGATTATGTAATTGTGCCACTCTGTGGCCTACTCATGCTGCTGCCGCCGCCTCCGCACGCTGTGTCCTAGCTGCCGCTACCTCCAAATTATGTAATTGTGCCACTCTACAGTATGCTGCTGCTGTCTCCACACGTTGTGTCCTAGCTGCCGCTACCTCCTAATTATGTAATTGTGCCACTCTGTGGCCTACTCATGCTGCTGCCGCCACCTCCACACGCTGTGTCTTAGCTGCCGCTACCTTCAAATTATGTAACTGCCACTATACGGTATGCTACTCATGCTGCTGCCGCCACCTCCACACTCTGTGTCCTAGCTGCCGCTACCTCCTAATTATGTAATTGTGCCACTCTGTGGCCTACTCATGCTGCTGCCGCCACCTCCACACGCTGTGTCCTAGCTGCCGCTACCTCCAAATTATGTAATTGTGCCATTCTATGGTATGCTGCTGCTGCCTCCACACGCTGTGTCCTAGCTGCCGCTACCTCCAAATTATGTAATTGTGCCACTCTACGTATGTTGCATTTAAATTTTTATGACTGCTACTGCCTCTCCCAGGGTATGTCACTGTGCCATTCTGTCTCTGTGCTGTTACGGTGCCACTCGGTGGCCTAGTAAATGTATTCGACTGCTGCTGTCTCTTGCAGCTGGTGTTACGGTGCCACTCTGTGGCCTTGAAATTTCTTCGACTGCTGCCTCTTGCAGCTTCTGTTACGGTGCCACTCGTTGGCCTAGTAAATGTATTCGACTGCTGCTGCCTCTTGCAGCTGCTGTTACGGTGCTACTCTGTGGCCTTGAAATTTTTTCGACTGCTGCTGCCTCTTGCAGCTGCTGTTACGGTGCCACTCGTTGGCCTAGTAAATTTGTCCGACTGCTGCTGCCTCTTGCAGCTGCTGTTATGGTGCCACTCTGTGGCCTTGAAATTTCTTCAACTGCTGCCTCTTGCAGCTGCTGTTACGGTGCCACTTGTTGGCCTAGTAAATGTATTCGACTGCTGCTGTCTCTTGCAGCTGCTGCTACGGTGCCACTCTGTGGCCTTGAAATTTCTTTGACTGCTGCTGCCTCTTGCAGCTGCTGTCACGGTGCCACTCGGCCTAGTAAATGTATTCGACTGCTGCTGCCTCTTGCAGCTGCTGTTACGGTGCCACTCTGTGGCCTTGAAATTTCTTCAACTGCTGCTGCCTCTTGCACCTGCTGTTACGGTGCCACTCGTTAGCCTAGTAAATTTGTCTGACTGCTGCTGCCTCTTGCAGCTGCTGTTACGGTGTCACTCTGTGGCCTTGAAATTTCTTTGACTGCTGCCACTTGCAGCTGCTGTTACGGTGCCACTCATTGGCCTATAAATTTACGGTCTGCTCTTCAGGGTATGTCACCATGCCACTCTCCGTCCTGATGCTGCTGCCGCCGCCGACTGCACATGCCGTCTCCTAGCTGCCACTATGTCAAAATTAGGTAATTGTGCCACTCTGTGGTCTCCAAATTGTACTACTACTTCCACTGCTGCTGCCACTTCCAGGGTCTGTCATTCTGCCACTCTGTGGCCTTCTCATGCTGCTGCCACCTGGCCACACTGTCGTTGTGCCACTCTATAGTCTGCTGATGCTGCTGCCATTGCTATCTCCAACCTGTCTGGGGTGGCTCTGCTTGTATAAGCGTGTAATAGAACAGGTTCTGTCGAAATGTATGTGGAATCAGTGAATTGGTGTAAAAGGCGTGCGCTTTTGGCGCTCTAGTAGGATCTTGGGCCTCTGCACGATTCTTTATAGCTGGTGCTAACATTGACCTGTAAGGCTGAGTTCAGACTTGAGTTGTTTGGTGAGTTTCGGCCCCTTAACTGCCCAAATACATAAAAGTGTGCCAAACACCGAGTGTACTCAAGTGCAATGCTGGCATTCACTGTAATGTTGATTTGTACAATAATGCTATGCATTGTATGCTAATGCGTACGCATTTGGACTCTAATGTGTACTAATTGTGCGCTAATGCGTACAAATTCAGTTAATTAGCAAACTTTTACGAGCTAAAGGAGTAAAAGAGGAGAAGTCGCGATTCTGACCTTTTTCTAATTACCAGACACCCTCCCCTCTTCCGAGCGGGGGGGGGTGCCTGGTTTAGTCCCATTGACTAACATTATGCTTGAGTGCTCGGCCAGAGCACCTGAGCATACGAGCACAGAGGTGCTCGTTCAACACTACTCCCTATGCGTTTTACTGCAAGGCACAGTGTTCTACACCACTATCCAGGCTCTCTGCAGCCCGGAAGTAGCCGATTCACAAGAATTTATTCGGATCGAAGCGAACCTTTTCAGAAATCTCGGCGTACCAGCCGAAGCGAATCTTTTCAGAAAATTTCGCTCATCTCTAATTATAACATCAGGGGAAAGGTTTTTTTTAAATAGAAACTTTATTTTTTATTACTAAAAACACTTTTTTTACTTTATTTCTGTCCCACCCTGGGACTTCAACTTTTGGGGGGCTGATCCCCTCTAGAATGCATTACAATACATCTGTATTGTAATGCATTATCTGCTAGTGTATTACACAGTGTAATACACTAACAGTTGCCTAGGGGCTGAATCTCCTAGGCTTCTGTACAAGACAGGTCCTGATGCCTCTGCAATGCATCAGGCTTCCTTCTTACCCATCAGGTCCCTGTCACCGCAGCGTGTGAACCCGATGGAGATCCTCACCCGCCGCAAACACCTTCTATGCCACGGTCAGGATTGTTGGCCATCTGGAATGGAGCTGCATGGAAGAAGTGATTGGCTTTCTTTTATTGAATGTAGACATTCTGAACATTATTTAAATTTTAAGTTAGTATTGGGCCAAGCCCAAATAATGTAGGGACTCTTGTGTATGTCCTGTTTATGCTGTTTTAGTTACGCTATATTTATGCGTTGTCTGCTATTTGGATATGGATCCCCTAATGCAGCCTACATTTCAATCATACTTCTGGCTCTGCAGAAACAGATGAAGGCACAGTCTCATCACATTGCACTTGCTTTGTTCTAAGTGTAATCTAAGGACAGCATGTGATAGATCATTGATGTAGAACTTACAGACCATAACTCTGCAGAGTCTCAATGTATGCGTATATGGTGCAGCTTTAGCATGTCTTCCCTGCCGCTTGCTTATGATCCCCCTGTCACAAGAGAAGGCAGGCATACACTGGAGAATTTGTACACAGCAAACACAGTATAGACAGGCAGTGTGGGTCAGGGAAACTGTATAACTCTGCAGCTAATCACTGTATAGATTCAGCAACTATCTATCTGCTCTCCTGGTCTCTTGAATAGGGCAGCACACTATACATGGAATAATGTACAGATATCGTCTATATGATAGATGATGATGTAATCCTGTAGGTCACAGGAAGTAAGCCACGCAGAAAAGACTGACCTGTCTACAAAGGGAACAAGCTTGGTGCTGGTAATCAGATTGGAGATCACATGAACCATGTGCCCATAATGAAAGAGTACAAAATGTACTGGTGTCTAAAAGAGTGTTTCTTTAATTTCAGGTCATCTTAGCTAAGACAAACATTTATTTAACATAAACACGCTGAGTAATGATCAAATTTATCTTCACTTAAAGACTACTTCTATCTTGAGGAACTTCTAGAACTTGCAATACTTGTCATAGTTCAGCAACTTTCCCAGTTTAGTTTCTGCAAGATATTTATCAAACATTGCATCCACCTCTTTGCTCTGATCTTCAGTAAAATAATTCTTCCAGTCTCCAATCTCTCCTATTTAGACAGATAAAGAAAAGTTCACAGTATCATCTTCCATGTGACAGCAAGCAAAGCTGCTAGTGAATTTACATCCACAATAGTATACATTATAGCAAGAGTAAAAAATGAACAGTCATAAAAAAGGCAACTTCTATTATGATGACTCGTATCCAGATCAAGTGTGAGCAGCTTGACAATCCTCAAAGACCCACGGATTATGAAACCAACTGTACAGCAATTCCTGAAATCATAAATTAGTGCATAACTCTTTAAAGCACATAAGAAATGCTTTAGTGGCCTCCAATATAAAGCTGCACTTTAATCCTTCTTCAGGTAGATCAGTAGTGATGTGTTTTGTTCATAGATTACTCATTAAGAGGTTTGACCAGCCACTATTCCTAGCAGGGGAGTGTGTAAACACTCACCTTTTAAAAGTTCCATCCTTCCAGCACTGCAGCTTACAATTTCTGCTGGATTGGAAGTGATGACATTCTGTGTCCCTGATTGCTCCAGCCAATCACTGGTTGCATCTTTATTTAACCATAAATGGATTCAGGTCCATATGACCCTTCCTCTAGACTTTTATGGGTGCCATATTAGAGCTCCATGAAATTCTAAAATTCTATTGTGATGTATTAGTCTTGTATGCATGAGTGTGTTCTCCAACATATTCTTTAAATCATCTACCATATAACCACATACATTTCATACTCTTTATACTGTATTTATAATTTATTCAGGCTTGTTATATTTAACACATAACTTGTGTGTAACTGTATTTTTCTTGCTTTTTAAAAACATTTTAACTTTTAATTGTTTTTTGGCTTTTATTGTTTCATTTTTTTCTTTGTGTTTTTGGCTTACGTTACCTTTTCTGAAGAAGGAGTCACCCAGTTTTCCATGAGTATTTTCAGAATTGTCTTTCAGAGAGTTAAAAGAAGTACGGCTTGCTACCAAATGAATTTGTTCCCCATTCAATGGAAGGTGAAAAAAGTCAGATATTTTTTTCAATGCTGTCGGGAGGTCCTTAATTAAACAAAAATAAATAAAAATATTATATCATATTGCATGTCATTTCAGCAAATGGTATTGGTAGTAAAAGTACTGTATGGCTTATATTGTCTGTATATCTGTATGTAATACTGCTATTCAAAGGTTTAACAAAATATACTGTATTAAATGTTGTCCTTAAAAATACTTGCTTTACAACCTGAATTCCAGAATTCATGAGACGCTTGTGAATTACATCTTCAAGACTATCATGTTTTCACTACTGAAGAGCAAGGAAACTGGGTTGAACACTCATGTTTTCCTCCTTTAGGGACTGTTAACAAAGTTAGAGATGAAATATAGATATTCTGTCACCATATTTAATAGAAGGAACTGCATATATTTTTAAATAAGTCTCTTAAACCTGATGAGATTTTATCAGGACACTGAGGTCATGATAAAAATGCCTAGATATTTAAGTCTGGTAGATAGTAGCCAATCTAACGGGAATTTTGACTGTAGGGAATGTACTAAGGTGGATGGCAGATTAAAGGGAAGGATTTGAGACCTAGTCTCATTAACTTTACAAAAAGATAGCTTGCCAAATTCAGCAATCAGGGCTAGGGCAGTATTAAGGGAACTCTCAGGGTTGGAAAAAGTCAGTAAACTATGGTGGCGGAGAACATCTCTTTAGGAAAAGAATTAAACCCTTAGTGACAAGCCTGTTTTGGGCCTAACTGACCAAGCTTTTTTCTTCCTTTTTTCATCATCGCCTTCCAAGAGCTATAACTTTTTTTATTTTTCCATCTATGTAGCTGTATGAGGGGTTTTTTTTGTTTTAATGGTACCATTTTGAGGTACACATAACTTTCTGATTAACTTTTATAAACTCTTTTTAGGAGGAAGATAGGAAAAAACAGCAATACTGCCATTGAGGTTATAAATTTTGCAGCATTCATTTTTTTGGCATAAATAACATAATATCTTTATTCTATGGGTCAGCACAATTACATATATACATATATACCTAATACATATAGTTTTGTTTTTTTATATTTTGCAGTCTGCTCCCTCTATCACCACTTACATGTGGCAGGCGCCATTGCTCATATCATGTAAGGGGTTAAACAGCCTGGATCAGCACTCCTGCAGGTCAGGGCTGTTAGAGCAGGAGAGCTCCTCTCATGTGAGAGCCGAGCCACAGCTGTCCGCTGCACAGGAGACTTGTACAACGCTTAGACCGGGCAGCCGTGAAAAGGCAGAGGCCCAGCCTAAGGCCCCTTAGTGACTACCGTAAAAAGGTGTATTAGTGGTCACTAAGGGGTTAAGCAGAGAAGGGAGAAGCATTTCCTGAAATGTCCTATAGTGGATGATCAATAGGCCTTCGGGGCTTAGGGATTTGTCTATAGATAGGGACTGAATAATCTTAGAGAATTCTGTCAGTGATAGAGGAAGGGACAATTGGTCACATTGCTGTTGAGTCAGGAAGGGTAGGTGCCATTTAGAGAGGTATTCATTAATATGGGAAGCCGGGGCTTCATGAATCTGAGTGAATTCGTTTATGTTATACAGAGAGGAGTAATACTCCATAAACTAATTAGAAATAGCTTCATCGGATCATAAATCTTACAGTTGGTACATGAATTAGATGGAGAATCTTAGCCTTAACTGTTCGGGCTTTAAGACGGTAGGCAAATAACCTTCCTGCTTTATTGTCCTGAGTATTGGGCTCTTATGGATTTCCTGTTATTTTCATACCTAAAGGCATTCTTTGAGTTGTAATCTGAGAGATTTAATTTGGGCAGTGTGGTCAGGATCCACTGTAGCTTTATTGAGTGCTTCTAGGCTGGTGAGTTGGGAAAGAATAGTCAACATTCGATGTTCACAAAATTACGCTAATAAAGGCGTTTGATAAGTTTAGTAGAAGAATTAGTAGCTATTTGCAGAAGGGATCTACTGAATAGATCAGTGCAGGAATAGGTGTAATACACTGAAGAAAAAATTGAGTAGTTGCGTTCTACATCATGGTGCATCCTCCATATGTCATACAGTTCCTCATGCAGCAGCAAAGAGTTCAGGGTTTGGCATGTATGTCTGTTAGAAGTCCATTGAGGTATCTGGCACAGTATTAAAGTCCCCGCACATAATTAAGTGCCCCTACTTTACCTTAGAGATCTTAGCAAGGAGCCTATTAAGAAAGTGTGCTTGATGATCATCGGGCATAACATATTATAACAAATGTTGTTAATGGTTCAGACCTTAATAATTTATCTCCTGTTTGGGTCAGTACTAGTCCTGAGGGGTTTGAAAGTGACTGAGTTTCTTACCCCCAGTATTACATCTCTTTGTTTCTACTGTATGACATATGGGAATAAAGCATGCTTAATTCTATGGGCATCTTTTTGGATGATATGTGACTCCTGTACACAAAACACAACACCTCTTAAGGTTCACCCCGAACATAAGAATGCTTCTGAGGGCTATTAAGGCCCTTAACATTCAACAAAACTATTTTAAGCACCATGGTAAGTAAATGGAATCTCGATTGAGGTCCTACCCAATCCCACCACCCTACCCCGGGCACAGGCAGAATAGATACAGTACATTGGTAAGAGTGTAGACTAAAGAACTAAAGCAAATAAAGCAACAGTGTGAAAGATAAATAGCCTTATCTTAGTCACAGAAACAAAAAATCCAAGACAGTTGAGCAAGATTGACAATCCAGTCGACTCAGAACTCCTGGGGCAGGAAGTCCAGTTTGATGCCAAGACTGAAAAAGCTGTTCCATGGCACAAAGTATAAAAGCAGCAGTCTCAATGCTTGGTACCCCGTTTTGCAGTAAAGGTGCGCCATGCAGGATCCAATCGTTGCAGGAACATCTTGGAGGCCTCAGTAGGGAAGAGAGCAGCAATTTCCAAAAGGCGACAACCCGCATCGACTGAGGAAATTATATGCTGAGCACCATTATGAGTGATTACAATCTTAACAGGAAACTCCCAGTGGTATGCTATTCCCTGCTTCCTAAGCACAGCAGTAATAGAGGCTTGCTGTCTTCTTTGGCCACAGACAGATCTGCATACAACCTCACTGATTGGAAGGTCACTTTTCTTCTGGACCATATCCATCAGGCACTCTTTAATGGAGTATAAATGAGTATGTTTTAGGACATCCATCAATGCACTTTGTGGCAGGTGGCGAGGGCATGTGTGGGGATGTGTGTTATCAAGTAATATAGTAATATCATGAGCGGAGCAGGTTGGAAGGATACATTTGATTAAAGCTTGTAAGTATCCAGTCAGTGGCATACATAGAGAAGTAAGGGCCACATAGCAAGGATCAAACCACAGGACAGAAGGGTTTCTAACTAAATCCTTTTCAATGCCCCTTGGGCCATTTTTCCACTGCTTCATTTGCTAAAAGTTGTTTCTTTAGAGGGTAGAATCTTGACCAAGTTTGCACCTCCAGTAGAAGAGGAGATAATCCCAACTAAGACTGGCTACCCTCTTGTCCTGGGCCGCATAGCAGTCGCATGGTCTGCCTCTATGGTAGTTACACCCCTGTATCAAGTTAAAAAGTCCACTGGTGCCACTTCTTTTGAGATACCACGAAACTTGACATTATTCAGTCTTGAGTGATCTTCAAGATCTATCAGTTTGGCTTTAATTTGCTCCATCTCCTTAGTAAGCTTATTGTGGGAATCTACCAAATTGTTATGAGAGGTTTTATGATCCACATGTGAGACATGCGACTCAAGGTCTGTAAGGGAGGCTTGGATTGCGGTTAACAGAGAGGAGAAGTCCTTATGAAGCGAATGGCTGAATGCTACCAGCATATTTTTGAGAAGGTTGCCGGTTGTTCAGAGGCAGGAAAAATCTTGCAGCGTGATAGAAAGACACTGTTCTAGGAAAAGGTATTCAGGCAGGTTTACTTCTGACTGAGCAGTCTAGACTTCAGCTTCTCCAGACTCTTTGTGGTAGTGGAAGATGGCATTGGATCGCCGAGAGTCCCTGCAGCGGCTGGCGATCCCTGGGGAGGGTTCCCAACTGCCTTGGTGGGCAAAGAATGTGGAGTGTGCAGTGAGAAACTGCTCATCCCCTGGTATGGCAACATCACAGCATTCTGATTTGCTGGAGGAGACTGAGGAGCAAACAGGGAATATGGCGGTGATAAGCAGGGAGCTCCAGGCCCCACACCGTCTCTCTCTGAGTCTTTTTAAAAGGAGAAGTCCAGCTCCATTGCTTTTGGTGCTGTCTCTTGCCAAGGATTATCATCCAGCTCAGGTATGTTCAATTTTAGAAGGAATTAGGCTACTTTCACGCTTGCAGAGGATCTCAATACTGGAAAAAAACGTTTCAGTTTTGTCTCTGTTGTCTTCTTCTCAGGATGCATCAGGATGTATTCTGTTCCGGAAGCATTGCGTTTTTGTGACCTGACACAAAACCTCTACAAGCTGCGGTTTTGTGACTGGTGATAAAAACAGGGGAGCCTAAAAATTGATCTGTCACCCATTGACTTTCAATGTGTTTAGTGACAGATCCATTTATTTCCGTTTTATTTCACACAACCGCTTCCTAACGGAACTGATGCATCCTGATATGCAAAATCAAAACAGATCCATTTAATTATGGTATTGAGATCCTCTGCCAGATCTCAATACCGGAATTACAAACGCAAGTGTGAAAGTAGCCTTACTTGATTGAGGTAGGGTACAAACGCTGTATACTGTAAGTCGCTAAGTGCCAGTTTAAGTGGCCATTTAATTCGGCTGCCAAGCCACTCCAAGCTTTCAAGCTCTTCAAAGTAAGTGCATGTTTGATGTTCTTAACAAACAGTCTGTTTAAAGCAGACTGCACTGTCAGATTTGTTATGCTTTTTAAAATTAGAAAACTTTTAAAAAAAGTATCCCTTATTGGGAGAAGATGTTGGCACTTGTTTTGTTTGTTTAGTTTGACTCTCACCCAGATGAACATGGCTTGTCAGGACTCCCCCTCCCCACATTCTGCAGAAAATTCCCAGTTGCGCCCAAGCGCGCCTATTTTCCTTTTCCCCCTTCTCAGGTTATTTGGGAGCTCGCTTTGCAAAAAGGGTTCTCTATTTGCTGCTATTTTATGGTTGGTTACACGCACAATGCAGTATTAGAAAAAGCATTGTCTTCTTCTCAACATGTGGAACAAGTGGTCCAAAAATATCCCTTTTTCATGAGCAGCAACAGTATACTATGGAGCCTGAGAGACAGGAGATGTGCAACTTTGTAGGGATACTAATAGTGGTATCATTGGTAGTAGCAGTAGCAGTACAGTTTGGAACATGACGGCAGGCAGAAAGCAGTAGGGTTAGGGTGGCCACTGGCTTCACCCCAGAAAGCCAGACCTCACTGGCCACGCCCCCAAATGGATAAACTTGCATCAGAGTCTGGACATTACTCATTTCAGTTCCTACCAAATATGAACTTATGTGTAGGCACTATGCATCCTGATCTCAGACTGTTCGATCCAGGTAGAAGCACCGTGACAACCCTCATAGCCATACCATTGCTCAGCATCCTAACCCTTGAACTGGTAGAGCTTCTGGGGATTGGCTTGCTGCATGCTGCAGATTAGAGATGAGCGAATCTATTCGCCGCTTCGTGGATTTGTATCGAATCCTCCATTTTTCCTACTCCGAAGTGAATACGGATTTTGTCAGACTCGTTTCGTATTATTCGCAAATGTTCTTAAAATTTTGAATGCTAGCGCTACGTACGCAATGTACGCATTCTTCTTGCCCCCCCCCCCCCGAAGTGGAAAATGACGATACGCCCCCTCAAGAGCGGGAAAGTGAAGATACGCCCCCCTCAGAAGCGGGAAAAACCAGCCCGGCCCACTGGGAACTAATTATTTGCATTTATAGGCAGTGAAGACTCCTCCCTCATTACTCCGCTCTCCTCTCCAGTTCAAGCCAGCGGTGAACAAGATCCACAGCATGGTGAAGCAACTGCGACTAAAGTGGGGGGAAATGGTCTTTGGTAATGAGTACCCTGAACCACCGCCCGCTCCAGAGATCAGAGCGTCACAATTGTGCAAGAGAGTCTCAACCAGCTCCTGAGTCGATATTCGCCTTGCCGGCTGGCGCAGCAGAGGCGGCTGGAGCGTCCACTTCCCTGCCCAGGAGGAGAACAACAACAACACCTTCCATGCGGCAGAATCTGATTGTGCCAGCATCAGTGACGGCCCACGCCCAGACCCTATGGGACTACAAGAATGCGGTGGAGGACTGGGTCATCCAAGTACTGGACCATCCGAAGCCGGGAGACTCTACACTGGAGCGGCGAAAGGGAACCGTCCTGTGGTTTTCAGTCGAACTAGGCTCTGGCTTTCTGGCGGATGACGAGGACGGCAAGGAGTACTTTGTCGGCCGCAGGTCAGTGAAATGGCCATACTTGCCTCAACCCCGTCACAGCCTGTACGTGGGGGATCAGGTGGAATACACCCCCATGGCATCCCTCAAAGGCCCCTTTGCTACCGGGGTTACGGTATTATCTAAGCCCCTGGTCCCTACATCACCACCAGAAGTTTGGCCGAAGGACGGGTGTGCTGCCTTCAGGAGTCACCAGATGGCACCCTCCATTTCAGGGAGAAGTCACAGCCGGAGCCTCTGATTCCTGGACTGCCAGTGCCACCACCATCACAGTCCTTTCAGCTGGGTCCACAGTGATCCACCAGTACCAACTACCCTGAAAAATTAAGTCAGCAGCAGCTGACTGGGGGCTTCTTCCCTGGGTAAAACCTTGCCTTAACCACTGCTGCCAGAACTCCTTACCCCTGCTGTCCTGGCAGGAGAACCCGGAAAAGTAAAGGCGCAAGTGGCTGCAGCACTCACCAGCGTGACCATCACATGGACCCGGTCAAGTCCGACTTCTGGTAGAAGAATGTAGTGGAGTTCCACCATGGCAGCCAGCTTGGCAAGCCACAAGGACTTCAGGTCCCTCATCTGAGGAACCATTCTACTGGCTGAGTGATTTAAAGGACACCTCTGGAGGACCTATGGGAGCCACACCAGGGACTGCGCTTGACGGGTGAGAGCTACAGTAGTTGGCACTTGTTTTGTTTGTTTAGTTTGTATTGCCCCCTGTTTGACTCTCACCCAGATGAACATGGCTTGTCAGGACTCCCCCTCCCCCCATTCTGCAGAAAATTCCCAGTTGCGCCCAAGCGCGCCTATTTTCCTTTTCCCCCTTCTCAGGTTATTTGGGAGCTCGCTTTGCAAAAAGGGTTCTCTATTTGCTGCTATTTTATATTATCCATGTGGATTACACGTTACCTGTTAAAAAATTACTTTCTGATTACAAAATTACCTCACGTGGATTACAATTGAATTTTGGACTATGTTCCAGTATTTTATCATGCCAAGCAGCCACGAGGAGAGACTCAAACATATATCTGAGCCTTTTATTCTTGCAAATGTGAAATTGCACTAAAATGTTTGCATAATTGTCTGTGCTGTATTTTAGCAATAATGTTTTTACAGGTTCACCAACGTTCGAGCACTTTAGCCCATTGTGTGTATTCTTTTTCAGGTACTGCAATGTGTCCTATTATGCACTTATTGTCCGGTGTTTTTTAGTAAATTATGCACTTAGCTGGATAGCTAGCACCTTACTTTTCTACCTCATATGGACTGCCTCTAAAGACTGTACGCCGCGGCCTAGCCTCGTGCGTATGACGCAATCGCGAGTCAACAGTACGTTAAGGATTCGTACGCACTTTGTACGCTAATGCTTACGTATTGCATACTTTTAACAACACTGACTGTATGTTCGTAATTTGTGCAGGAATGTTCGCATTCACAACGATTATTTTTTAACGCAAATTCGACCGAATAAATTCAGATCAAGAACGAATTTTGTCAGAAATTCATTGATTATTCGCCGAAGCGAATTTTGGATGATTCGTTCATCTCTACTGCAGATGTACCAGGGAATCTTACTACCTTCATTTTTATATAGAATATTTATTGTGTTTTTCATATTGCATTCTGTGAATTTAATTGCACTATATAGCATATATGCAATGTGTTCCACCATATCATGTTTTCTGTGGGTCTAATTGTATCTCCTATTGAGATATTTTGGTGTTAGCAGGGATGCACTTTCAATAAGGCTATGTAAGGTGGTTGTCTGAGATATCGCTATTTAGCGGAAAGTAGGGGCAGCAGTGGCGATGCAAACACAGCAGTACTTTTAGACAACAATGCATGGAGTACTTTGTGTCACTATCCAGCTCACATCACGATCCTGCCTCTCTCTTACATTACTGCAGAAGCTTTATGCAGATTGTAAGAGGTCACTGTAAGAGGTCACATCTAGGCTTGCAAGCAAGGTGTTGCTGTCACATTATATATAATTCAGCCGCCTCAAGACATCCATCAAATCTCTAACATAAAATGGAAGGCCTGTCACAGAGTTCCTCAAGATTTTGTCCACATACAGTAGACACTTATTTTTTCTGTCAGGCTTCCTACCCCAGAAACATTCGGCCTACCCTTGAGCGGATTCATCCCCTTATGTATTTTGGGGAGGCTATAGAAAGCCGGTGTAATAGGATATTCAGGAAGCTGGAATGCATACTCTGCCTTGCTGATGAGATCTTGTCTTCTAGCCTCATTCAGCAATCTGGATAATTCCTGTTTATACAAATCAGTAGGATTACATTCCAGCCTCCTATAGCACTAGCTATCTTTGAGAATACGTTCGCACATTTCAATGTATTATGCATGATCAAGGACTACAACATTGCCCCCTTTATCAGAGGGATTCATGACAATGCTGGAGTCCTTCTGCAAAACCTCTAGTGCCTCCATCTCACTTTCTGTGAGGTTAGGTTTAGGTGACCCCTTAAGTTGCAATGATCTCAACTTTTCAGTTGTTATTGTAAGAAAAGCATTTAAGAGTGAATAATCACTACTTGGGGGAGGGGGGGGGATTCTTGACGGAGGTTTTAAATCGGTAAAAGGTCCAGTGCCAGGATATCTTTGTCCCTCTTCTAACAAGTCTGCTAGCAGTTTCACATCCTGCAGTTCTTCCTGTTCAATGCCAAGTTGAAGTCATTTGTCCCTATCGTGGGTCATGAAAAACTTCCTCCATTTAAGTTTCCTTATACAGAGGTTAATGTCCTTGACCCACGTAAAGGGATTAAATTTGCAATCCGGCATAAACGAAAGACCCTTACGAAATGAATTTTTTGGGAATATCTCAGGAACAGTATGTCCTATAGAGTTTAGACCTAGTCTAAAACCTTCCCAGACACCTGATGTACCTATGTGCCAAATTTCGTGACTAGCAATTCACATTGCCGGTGTCTGTGTTTTGCGGATCCGCAAAACACCGACATGTGGATGGAGCCGAAGTGCAAAAAATAAATAAATTTAAATGTAATCCCTAAGCTCCTATTTTTTTTCTTTTCTTTTTAATTTTCTTGAATAATTATTACAGAAAGACACTAATCATGGGGAAATACTGTACATCTCAGGTATTGAAGTTACTACAGCTCCAGAAGAAACTCGGTACAGAGTGTAGACCTTTTCTGGAGACATGGACTTTACCCTATCTATCTGACCAGCAGATACAGTAGTTATCTAAGGCTACTTTCACATTAGCGTTTTTAAATTCCGGTATTGAGTTCCGTTATAGGGGCTCAATACCGGAAAAAAACGCTTCAGTTTTGTCCCCATTCATTGTCAATGGGGACAAAACTGAACTGAAGACAACGGAATGCTCCTGAAAGCATTCCGTTCCGTCTTCAGACCGGAGAACAAACCGCAGCATGCTGCGGTTTGCTCTCCGGTCCAGACATCCGCACCAAGACGGATCCGGAATGACCCCCAATGCAAGTCAATGGGGACGGATCCGTTTGGTGTGGACACACCAGTAATCCGGATGTATCCTCCATTGATTTCCAATGGGGGGTCATTCCGGATCCGGCTACATACACACAGACATACATGCAAACAAACATACAGACATACATACAAACATACAGACATACATACATACTCACATACTCCAGGGACGCCGGCAGCATGTCTTCACGCGCCTCCTACGCGCAGCTATGACGTTTCCCCACTGCGCCCAGCAGAGGGCGCTGTGGGGAATCGTCATCACTGCGCGCAGGAGGCGCGTGAAGACGTTCTGCCAGCGTCCCTGGAGTATGTGAGTATGTATGTCTGTATGTTTGTATGTATGTCTGTATCTTGTGTGTCTTGTGTGTCAATGTCTTGTCAATGTGTGTCATGTGTGGGGCCGGAGCGCTGCGCCGGCTCCACACATGTATAGCGTTAGCACGGATCCGTTGGCACCCTTTAGGTGCCGGATCCGTGCTAACCCTAGTGTGAAAGTAGCCTAAAACACAGAATACCTGCCCCCCCCCCAAATCCAAACTCATTAACCCCTTCCTGCCGAGGTGCACTTCTTTTCTCTTTGTATAGGAAGCAGCAAATTAAACATTATTGTTATGCTAATTAGGCCGTTTAGCAAACAAAGGGAAACAATAAAAGAACAATAGTCTTCCCCACCAAAAAAAATAAAATAAAAGCAGTTACAGTATGTGTTTTATTCTATACATTTTAGGGGAAAATGTACACTTTTGTTAGAAAACTGCTAGTATGGTGTTCCTTAGGGCAACCATCTAACTGATTGACTGTATTAAGGAGAATCAGTGTTCCCTGCTGAAGATTGTAAGATCCCCAGGCTGCTTGTCAGCTGCCTCTTCTCTGCCACTGTACAATGTAAAATGAATGCATTTGCCAAGTTCCCTACCCATCTATGTTGCTACCCATGCTGGTCACTGCAGTGCTCTTCTCCTCTATCATCAGTGTACAGTACTTTCCTGCTTAGTGAACACTGGGCAGATAGAGAAGAAAAATTCTGCTGCAATAAGCACTGACAGTGAACAGTGTCTGTGTGAGCACTGATCACTGCAGCCCAACCGTCCGGGATCCAGCAGTGGCAGTCCCGCTTAGGGTTGCAACGGTATGAAATTTTCACGGTATGATAACCACCTCCGTAAATACCGCGGTATTACGGTTATCATGGTATCGCTTGGTATTACTCTTTTTTTGAGACAAGAGCATTTGAGCATTTTTTTTACAGCATTCACCTGAGGGGGCAAGTCATGTGATATTTTTATAGAGCAGGTTGTTATGGACGCGACAATACCCAATATGTCCAGCTTTTTTATTGTTGGAAAGTTTTACACATTAGATGCATTTTTGAACAGAATAAAAATTTTTTTTTGTGTTGCCATTTTCAGAGAGCCATATTTTTTTCAGTTTTCAGGCGATTGTCTCAGGTAGGGTACCGTTTTTGCGGGACAAGATGGCGGTTTGATTGATACCATTTTGGGGTAAATACGCCTTTTTGATCGCCTGCTATTACACTTTTTGTGAGGGAAGAGGGAAAAAAATGGCTATTTTGGCATATTTTTTTAAAAAATTTTTTACAGCATTCGCCTGGGGGGCCATCTCATCTAATATTTTTATAGAGCAGGTTGTTACGGACGCGACGATACCCAATATGTCCAACTTTTTTATTGTTGGAAAGTTTTACACATTAGATGCATTTTTGAACAGAATAAAATCTTTTTTTTGTGTTGTCATTTTCAGAGAGCCATATTTTTTTCAGTTTTCAGGCAATTGTCTCAGGTAGGGTACCGTTTTTGCGGGACAAGATGGCGGTTTGATTGATACCATTTTGGGGTAAATACGCCTTTTTGATCGCCTGCTATTACACTTTTTGTGAGGGAAGAGGGAAAAATGGCTATTTTGGCATAGTTTTTAAAAAAAAATTTTTACAGCATTCGCCTGGGGGGCCATCTCATGTGATATTTTTATAGAGCGGGTTGTTACGGACGTGGCGATACCTAACATGTTTATGTATTGTGTTTTCTTTATTTTTAATCAATTAAAATGGGAGAAAAAAAGGGATTTTTTTTAAACTTTTTTTTTACTTTTTTATTTTTTTAAACACTTTCTTTTACACTTTTTTTTTTTTTACACTTTTTTGACTCAGACCCACTTGGTTCTTGAAGATCCAGTGGATCTGATGTCTAAATAATATACTGCAGTACACTGTATAGTGTACTGCAGTGTATTTTCTGATTGTAAGACTGATCAAGCTCCTGCCTTGATAATAAACACAGTGATGCCACAGTCCAGGGATAATAAACACAGCGATGTCACAGTACAGAGATAATAAACACAGTGATGTCAATCACAGTCAGATAATAAACACAGTGATGTCACAGTCCAGGGATAATAAACACAGTGATGTCACAGTACAGAGATAATAAACACAGTGATGTCACAGTACAGAGATAATAAACACAGTGATGTCACAGTCCAGGGATAATAAACACAGTGATGTTACAGTCCAGGGATAATAAACACAGTGATGTCACAGTCCAGGGATAATAAACACAGTGCAGCAGCGCTATTCTCTATTTGCCCAACACTAACTAAGGGGGTAAAAAGTGTATAATGGTCTTGCAGATGGACCTACCAGGACATACAGTGGATATACTGTAATGGCCCCAAATGGTATTTTGTTGCCATTGACAACTACCATGGAGAGTTTAGTATAGTCATTTACATTAATGTGGTAAAACCTCCTATTTACAGTGTATTTCTGCATAAAGCATATCACTCCTTATACTTTATCACCACCTAATGGTCATTTTGTGTAATTACACCCTTGCATATTATGTATTTCCTGGTTTATGACATCGTTGTCTCCACATACAGCATAGCTGTAATCTGATTGGTCCTAACTTATGTGTTTCCTAAATGGAGGATACTTGATCATGTGGCCTTCTGCAACTCACCACTGAACCAATGGTGAGCCAGAAGGTTGAGCTAGTCCGCCCCCACCACCCTGCTAAGTGGTGTGGAGCCCTTAGTGTAGTGGTCAGTCCAGTCAGGGACTCAACTAGGCTGGTTCCTGCATGCTATGTCTCCCCAAAACTAGGCCCAAGCCTGCCAAAACTACCTCTTAGCCTGAATCTGTGCTGGATTGGATTCTACACACCTCACACTGTTCAGCAAGGCACATCTGTTATATATATTGCACCGCCTGCTGTGGTAAGGAGCACACATTTGAGGGTCCTCCTGGTCTCCTGCCAACACTTAACCTGACTTTCGTGTCAGTGGCTCACACGCTGTCTCCCCGGTCACCGGATTGGACGACACGTAACATTCTCAAGGTCTTAAATCTCCGTTCTAAGTCCTGTGCCATCCGGCTGAAGCATCCCAGATCAGGTCTATGATTCTATCAAAAGTCAAGTTTCAGTTTCAAGTCTTTATCTCAAGTATATTATAATTAGTATATTTCTTAAAGAGACAAATAGCCCTGAAAGATCAAAAGACATATCAAGTATCCTCCCGCGTCATATTCTACCTGATCTTGAAAGAGACTGTGTTATTGCCATCATTAATCCTGGTTACTACCAGGGACAGACCGTTCACTGTATTGCAAGTTCCTACAATAAATTACCAAGTTGTTTTGAACCTTACCACTGCTTCATTGGAGTATTCTCTGTGAGTAAGCTCACCCTTAGAAAGGTACTACAGAACCTCTTGCGCCATTACCCCCGTGCCATCGCCCATGACAACCGTGACTACCCTTTCCTACCCAGGAGTGAATAACATCCATAGCTCACCACAATACCTGGAGCTTGTTACTGCTGTCTGGTGGAGGCAAGAGTATTTGGGCCTCTTCTGGCACTGGTGGTAGAGGAGCCGGCAGGTTGCAGAGGAGACAGGATTCAATTAAAGCCGGCTTCAGTAATACAGTATGAAAGCGCAGTTCCAGGCGCCATCTGGTGGTCAAAAATAAAATTACACCCTGAAGTATTTTTATGCGATCTGAACTCGCGATTGGTTCCTAAGGAATCGCGATTTCAGTGAGCGGTATACCTGCTACATCTGTATATTTATGCAGCAAACTAGTGTATTAAAATCAATGTCGTAGTGTATGTGAACCATCAGTGCATTTCCATTGTGCTAACTAACTGTACCTTCATAGATTATGGACCAAATAAAGAAAAAGGTCGGCCCACTTATAGCAAGAAATGAGAAAAATATCTCATATTACTTGACTACCATTTATTACTCAAGTGAGCACATGCCTATGGCAAAAATACAGTGCAAGCACCTATAAGATGTTGCCAGACCACATGAAATCAATAATAATCTTTTTTTACGAAATTCATATGAATAAAGTATTTAAAAACAATTGCAGGGAAATGGCGACGTCTACCGAAGGAAGACACAGTGGCAACAATTCGGAATAGTTCTAAAAGTAAAAAGCTAAGTAAAGTGCAAGTGCAAGTGCAAAAAGTAGCAGAAGTCAATACAAAGGACGAAATAAGTTACCCATAATGTGTCTCCTCCGGAATGGCGCCAACTCTGACGTGCATTTTGATGAACCTTCTGTGCCACTTTTGATATTTAATGAGGTATGCCCCCTTGTTTGACATATCTTTTGTTCTGTCCACAGGGAGGTCCTGCCCATAAAATGAAGGATCATGTGACCAGGCAAATCACTGCCATCACTCAGCCTCCTCCATTCAAATACACTAACCCTGTCATCTGCACTTGCACTGTTAGGAGTTTAATGCAGTAGTGCAGGTGCAGTGTATTTGAAGGAGGCTGAGTGATGTCTGTGATGTGTCACCCCCATCAGCAGCCAGTTTATGGACAGGACCTCTCTGCAGATTCCACAAAAAACTTGGCATATATATCTAATATATAAAGCTGAGTGTATGTGTGTAGTTGCGCACCGTCGCAACTACAATCACGAAATTTGGCACACAGGTACATCAGGTGTCCGGGAAGGTTTTAGAACAGGCCCCAGCTCTCCAGGACGTACCGTTCCTGAGATATTCCCAAAAAATGCATTAGCCAATAGAAGCCTGGTGTCACGAGTGGGCTTGCGTCTGGTATCAGACGTTCTGCGCGGCTTTCTAAAGTGACATAATTTGACATGCTTTTCCCTTGGTTTGGTTGCTGTTTACCACACCCCTTCCTCTCAGCTGTTGCCGCTGTGGTAATTATCTTTCTCCTATTTACCCCTTCCTCTCCCAGTATCCCTTGCGGTTTATACTTTCTGCCTACTTAGTAGTGTGTGGTGTGGATATCGGCTGAGATCCGGTTGCTGCGATATCTGCTTAAAGATAAGTGACTTTTTCCCTTTTGTGGTTTTCCTTTTGGAGTCTCCTGTTCATCCTTACTCTTGGAGGAACGGGTTTACTCTTTCTTGTGTCACTAGCTGCAGGGTTTTCTAGGGTGCATTTATTATTAGGTTCCTGTGTATGAACTTTCCTACAACCCAGGCTTGTTCATACTGGTAGTCAGTCAGGGCCTAGTTTCAGGGTTCCCTGCAGGAGGTAACCGTTTCCCTGGTTTTGGTCTGTTCCCTCCCCTCATGCGCTCGGTGTGGCTATTCCCTCCACACCAGAGCGTGACACCTGGTCACATGACCCTTATCAGCCAATAGAAGCTCACAGGCAGTCAGCCTCAACACACATCAGGTTTCCGTAACAACCTGGCCAGTTCACTGCTGTAGGTATGCTTTAAAGGGGCAGAGCGCTGTGGATGACACTGTTAAAGAGGTATTCCGGCTACCATAAATATACTTTATGTTTTAGACTAATTCATCATCAATCATTACCTCATATAATGTAAATTTCACATATTTAAAGTTCAGTAGTAATAAAAGATGTTTTCTTCCACTGCTACCCACTTTCCTCCTAAATTACTATGGCATCGACCTGTAATTGAGGCCATCTTCAAATGAAGGCCTAAAAGCCCCACTCCCAGGTCCCACTAAGTCATGACCCCGACTCAGTCAGGCCACGCCCCTTCCATGCCGCATTTGTATTATCCCAGTGCAGGAAGAGGTAAGTGGTCTGTGTTTGTGTGTTTGTTTTCTATTTTTCAGGGTCATGAATGCAGAGGACTACGTCGGATTCGGTGGACTACGTCGGACCAGCTTTTTAAATCTTTTTTAATAAAATGGTCAAACATGGGTCTGGGGGAGTGTTTATTTCAATAAAATGTTTTATACTGGTGTGTGTGTATTTTTCTTTACAATACTACAGTTTTAGTAATTATGGCTATCTACAGACGGCCCTGATTACTAATACTGGGCTTAGTGCTTGCCGGTATGGCAGGCCAGCACTAACCCCAACATCTATTACCTCGGCACCCACCGCCACCAGGGGTGCCGAGAAGAGCCGGGTACCCGCAGGACCGGACCCTCTAAATTGAGGGTCTGGCTCTGGGGCGGCTGCAGGCTGGTACCATTGGGCTGGGAAGGGCCAATAACCGTGTCCCTTCCCACCCTGGTAGTGCCAGGCTGTTGCTGGTTGTATCTGGCTGGTGAAGGAAAAAAGGGGGGGACCCCACGCCATTTTTTTAAAAAATTATTTAATTATTTTTGTAAAAAAATGGCGTGGGGTCCCCTCCTTTTTTCCTTCACCAGCCAGATACAACCAGCAGCGGCAGCCTGGCACTACCAGGGTGGGAAGGGACACGGTTATTGGCCCTTCCCAGCCCAAAGGTACCAGCCTGCAGCCGCCCCAGAGCCAGACCCTCAATTTAGAAGGTCCGGTCCTGCGGGTACCCGGCTCTTCCCGGCACCCCTGGTGGCGGTGGGTGCCAAGGTAATAGATGTTGGGGTTAGTGCTGGCCTGCCATACCGGCAAGCACTAAGCCCAGTATTAGTAATCAGGGCCGTCTCTAGATAGCCATAATTACTAAAACTGTAGTATTGTAAAAAAAAAAATACACACACACACACCAGTATAAAACATTTTATTGAAATAAACACTCCCCCAGACCCCTGTTTGACCATTTTATTAAAAAAAAAAAAAAAAAGCTGGTCCGACGTAGTCCACCGAATCCGACGTAGTCCTCTGCATTCACGACCCTGAAAAATAGAAAACAAACACACAAACACAGACCACTTACCTCTTCCTGCACTGGGATAATACACACAGCGATGTCACTGTACAGGGATAATAAACACAGTGATGTCAGTCACATTCAGATAATAAACACAATGATGTCACAGTACAGAGATAATAAACACAGTGATGTCACAGTACAGAGATAATAAAGACAGTGATGTCACAGTACAGGGATAATAAACACAGTGATGTCACAGTCCAGGGATAATAAACGCAGTGATGTCACAGTCCAGGGATAATAAACACAGTGATGTCACAGTACAGAGATAATATACACAGTGATGTCACTGTACAGGGATAATAAACACAGCGACGTCACAGTCCAGGGATAATAAACACAGTGCAGCAGCGCTATTCTCTATTTGCCCAACACTAACTAAGGGGGTAAAAAGTGTATAATGGTCTTGCAGATGGACCTACCAGGACATACAGTGGATATACCTGGAGCTTGTTACTGCTGTCTGGTGGAGGCAAGAGTATTTGGGCATCTTCTGGCACAGGTGGAGGAGGAGCCGGCACGTTGCAGAGGAGACAGGATATTTAAGGACTCTATACTGACAGGGAGTGTTCCACAGGATTGGCGCATAGCAAATGTGGTTCCAATATTCAAAAAGGGTCCAAAAACAGAGCCCGGGAACTATAGGCCGGTAAGTTTAACATCTGTCGTGGGTAAACTGTTTGAGGATTTTCTAAGAGATGCTATCTTGGAGTACCTCAATGAAAATAAGCAAATTACTCCATATCAGCATGGCTTCATGAGGGATCGGTCATGTCAAACCAATTTAATCAGTTTCTATGAGGAGGTAAGTTCTAGACTAGACCGCAGCGAATCAATGGATGTCGTATATCTGGACTTCTCCAAAGCATTTGACACTGTACCACATAAAAGGTTAGTATATAAGATGAGAATGCTTGGCCTGGGAGAAAATGTCTGTATGTGGGTAAGTAACTGGCTCAGTGATAGAAAACAGAGGGTGGTTATTAACGGTACATACTCAGATTGGGTCACTGTCACCAGTGGGGTACCACAGGGGTCAGTATTGGGCCCTATTCTCTTCAATATATTTATTAATGATCTTGTAGAAGGCTTGCACAGTAAAATATCAATTTTTGCAGATGACACTAAACTGTGTAAAGTAATTAACACAGAAGAGGACAGTACACTGCTACAGATGGATCTGGATAGACTGGAGGCTTGGGCAGAGAAGTGGCAGATGAGGTTTAACACTGACAAATGTAAAGTTATGCATATGGGAAGGAATAATGCAAGTCACCAGTACATACTAAATGGTAAAATATTGGGTAACTCTGACATAGAAAAGGACCTAGGAATTTTAGTGAACAGAAATCTAAGCTGCAGAAACCAGTGTCAGACAGCTGCTGCCAAGGCCAATAAGATAATGGGCTGCATCAAAAGAGGCATAGATGCCCATGATGAGAACATAGTCCTGCCACTTTACAAATCACTAGTCAGACCACACATGGAGTACTGTGTACAGTTCTGGGCTCCTGTGAACAAGGCAGACATAGCAGAGCTGGAGAGGGTTAAGAGGAGGGCAACTAAAGTAATAACTGGAATGGGTGGACTACAGTACCCAGAAAGATTATCAAAATTAGGCTTATTCACTTTAGAAAAAAGACGACTGAGGGGAGATCTAATAACTATGTATAAATATATCAGAGGTCAGTACAGAGATCTCTCCCACGATCTATTTATCCCCAGGACTGTGACTGTGACGAGGGGACATCCTCTGCGTCTGGAGGAAAGAAGGTTTGTACACAAACATAGAAGAGGATTCTTTACGGTAAGAGCAGTGAGACTATGGAACTCTCTGCCTCAGGAGGTGGTGATGGTAAGTTCACTAAAAGAGTTCAAGAGGGGCCTGGATGTATTTTTGGAGGGTAATAATATTACAGGTTATAGTTACTAGAGAGGGGTTGTTGATCCAGGGAGTAATTCTGATTGCCTGATTGGAGTCGGGAAGGAATTTTTTTCCCTAAAGTGGGGAAAACTGGCTTCTACCTCACAGGGTTTTTTTGCCTTCCTCTGGATCAACTTGTAGGAAAACAGGCCGAACTGGATGGACAGATGTCTTTTTTTCGGCCTTATAAACTATGTTACTATGTTACTATGTAAAGCCGGCTTCAGTAATACAGTATGAAAGCGCAGTTCCAGGCGCCATCTGGTGGTCAAAAATAAAATTACACCCTATCTTTCTGAACTTGCAATTCCCTGCTAATGAGATGCGCTATCGTTCTGCGCTGATGCGATTCCAGTATGAGCGCAAGCAATGCTACATCTGTATATGTTTGTTTAGCTTGTGAACAAGGTCTGTGGGAAGACTGAAATACTGGCCTTAAAGGGTTTGTGCAAGAATTAAGGTTTTTTGGCATTCCAGCATTCAACCCGCCCCCCCACACCACCATCACCACCATAACCACCACTTTACCCGACCTATAAAGGGAAGATTAGTTAGGCTACTTTCAAATCATCGTTTTCCTTTCCGGTACTGAGATCCGCCATAGGATCTCAAAACCGGAGGAAAACGCTTCAATTTTGTCCCCATTCATTGTCAATAGGGACAAAACTGAACTGAATGGAACTGAGCGCAAGCAGCGTTTTTGTGTGCGTCATGGGATACTGATGAAGATGGCACCATTGACTTACATTGTATTTTGTGCCGGATCCGTTTTCTCAGATACAAAAGAAAGCGGATCTGGCACCCATTGACTTACAATGGTTTTAGTTCCAGATCCATTTTGGTCATTTTAGCGATAATACGACCGGATCCGTTCAGAACTGATGTAGCCGATTGTATTATCATAATGGAAGCGTTTTTGCTGATCGCTGCCAAATCAAGCAAAAATGCTGATGTGAAAGTAGCCTTACCAGCTTCCTGGTGCTGTCTCCCCACACTTGTGATGCTCCGTTGGGGCTTCCTTGATGTAAACATCTGTTTTTTTTTTCATTGCCGCAGCCAATCCCTGCGTCAGGGGACCATTTGAAATTACATAAGGGGTCACGGCAATGTCAAACTAAATGTTTACATTAATGGAGCCCAGTGGAGCATCACGGGCCTGGAGGAGAAGGAGCGAGCACCAGGAGGCAGGTAAGTAAGGCTTCCATTTACAGGTGCGGAAAAGTGTGTGTTGGGGGGTTGCCACCCCCTTCCCCACCATTCTTGCAAATTTTGTTTTGAGCTAGAAGGAAACCTAAAAGAAGCCATGATTTAACTGCATATACTATTGAAGTGCTGTGATCTCTTTTCAATATTGTATTTGGGAAAAGATTCCTATAACTCTGCACCAATATTTGGGAGCAAACCTGTTATACAAAGCAGAAACACTTAAAGGGAACCTGTCATCTCCGAAACACCCCCTGAACTAGAGTAAGCAGTGTATAGTGTAAGTGATGCTGAATCCGAATATGTAAGTTTTATCTTCATACTCACTTCCATTCCGACACTGTGCTCCCACAAACCTGCAGTAAAATGCACTCAGAGGACTCCAGTGCTCATTCACATAATGGAGAGGACTCAAAGAAGAGTCCTCTCAATGAATTTTACTGCTGGTTTGTGGGAGCACAACGTCAGAATGGAAGTGAGTATGAAGATAAAACTTACATATTCAGATTCAGCATCACTTACACTATACACCGCTTACTCTAGTTCAGGGGGTGTTTCGGAGATGACAGGTTCCCTTTAAGCATATGTATGTTAATGTTTATGCAAATTTCATGACCGACAAATCCATGTCCTATGTCCATGTCACAAGAGTCCCAGGGGGATGTCTACTTTGTGTGCAGTGTCCCAGGCTTTCTGCACTAAATGCTTCCCAGCACATTTAGCTCTAGAAGTCTGGACACTAGTTCAGTTTCTGTTTTTTGGAAACTAGTTTAGTAATCAAGATCAAAGGGTAGGTATCAGGGTAGGGATACACAGCAATGTGTCGCATGACAGCAAGTCACAGAAAAGTCGTGCGTCACAAAACTACGTGTGACTTGTCTGCAACTTGAGGTTGAGTGACTATTTTAGACCTGTGACTTGGCAATGAAAATACAGGCATGTCACAGATAAGGTGTCACACACGACTTACATTAATACCTATGGATGAAAAGTTGCTCACGACATGTGCAATGTGCCACCCCCCAGGGCTGATCTTGTCCCAGGTTTATCGGAATGCCGAGTGGTGTGGTGCGGCCTCAATAGCTTTCTGTGTGTGTCACGGTGCTCCTACCTGGGTACCGTCAACCCCCCCCAAGGTTAGGCTCCAAAGCAAAAATGGGGAGCGTAATGGTGGAGGTGGAGAAATAGTCAAGTCCAGCCTTTTATAAAGTTCAAAAGCTTTACTTGAATCAACTTGCATCCGTACAAGAAGTGGTGTTTCACTTGGCTGCAGTAGGTTTTGGCATAATCTGGCAGGCAAACTTAAATATTCTGCTTTATCTCTCGGTTGTGCTAAACTCGACTTTAGTCTGGTCGCTGGACTTTAGGGTTGTTCTGGTACCTCTGGGTGCCTTTGGCTGTTGACCCCCTTGGTTAATCTGTAAGGAGTCAGGGTGATTCCATCTCAAAGAAAAAGAAAAATGACGGCACCGCCAATGATCCTTCACCCATGAGGGTAACATGCACATCAAATCAGCGTGGGTGTACACAGCTTTTCCTGGTGCTCTGTCCGCATTCAAAGTTCAATCCAAGATCCAAATGAAAACAAAAGATATAAATGGATGGCACTCACCAGCTTCTTTCTTCTAAATCCTGTATTGAGCAATACTCACAATAGGGTGAGGGGGTAGATGCCACATTACACAAGGAGAAGAGCTGCGACGGCCGTTTCGCGCTACTGCGCTTTCTCAAGCCGCTACGTCTAGCTAGCTAGTTAGCAAGTTAGTGAATGGAAACTATTTATATACAGAGGGTAAAGAACCTCCTTAGTCCTGTCCGACTGACAGTAGTGTACATGGAGTAACGGGTGTGCATACAATAGTTATTTTTATTTTAAGACATTGTAGGGGTTGTCCAAGATTTCAATTACTCAGACAACATCTTTAAAGGACGGGGAGTATCACTTACCTCTTTCATTTCTTCAAATGTAATTGCCATCATAGTCTTGTCATCGAAGTGTTTCTCCCAGGTTGCAATAAAATCAAAATACTGTCCAAAAACCACTACAGAAGAAATATCAAAAAGTATGTTATTCCTGAGATAAGAGTTTTAAATAGCAGAAAATAAAAAGAAATTAAATGCGATCTGCACTCAAGACTGCTTAAGATGATTGACAGTAAAGTTGGATGATTTCATTAAAAACAACCTTCAAATCACAAATCATATTTTATAAAATGACAGGGGCTCAATAGAGCTACAGTATTAACCCATGACACATTGACCCACATTTACTAATGCCAATTTACCTAAAAACTGCAAACTGGCGCGATCTGGTTTATTTATAGAGTAATATCTGGCTCTTGAGAAATCCTCTGTACATAGCTCGACAAGGGGTATGGCTTACCAGAAAAATTGCATGGCTTCACTAGAAAAGAGGCGTGGGCTAGTATGCAACATTTAGCACCACTATTCGGGTGTAAAATTCTATCTCAGACAGCGTAACTACTACTATAGCAGCCAGAGCAGCTGCTGTGGGGCCCACAATATCAGGGAGCCAATATAAGAGGAGAGCATTACTTACATTACATGCAGTGTATCCCCCACAATCGTCCTCTTCCTAAACTGCCTGGACCTGTCCAGTCAGAAAGGAGGGGGAGCGTTAACAGCATGGTACTCTGCAGGTGAGTAATGGTTAATTTTTTATTTGATCACATTTCCTATCCTATGGTTGTGGTATTTTTTTAAAACTCATGCACACAATAATGTGCATTTTGGCACATAATATTCAATCTCAAGGGTGGGGGGGGGGGCAGTCAAAAGTTTGCTATGTGCCTAGCTTTGACTAATAATGCCATTGGTCTCAAAGTAAAGTAGTTGGTATAGAGTTAGACAAAAGTATTTAGTCATGCACCAAATTTATCATCCAGCTTGAGACACTTTGATGCAGGTCTAGATAACATTATCTATAGTTTTAGTAAATCTGCTCCATTATTTCTTTACTCTTTATAATGGTAGCCATAGTAACTGATGCCATCAGAACTTCAAACAAACGATTGCCTCCAAGTACAGTAATAAATCAGTAAATTGGAACCACCTCTACTCTCCTCCATTCTTAAAGGGTTTCTGTCATCAGAATTTACCATAGTAAACCAAGTGTCATTTGCAATACGCAAATGACACCTGATGACAGATCTTTTTGTTTTATACTTTTCTGTAAAGTTGTTAGTGAGAAAACTCTGTTTTTAAAATATGTAAATTAGCTCCCCTAGGTGCAGTAGGCGTGAACCCTGCACCTAGAAGCGGCCGTAATGCCTCCTCTTACCCCTCCTCCGTAGCGTTGATTGACAGGGCCAGGCAGCCAGCTCTGCACCTAGGGGAGCTAATTTACATATTTTAAAAACAGAGTTTTCTCACTAACAACTTTACAGAAAAGTATAAAACAAAAAGATCTGTCATCAGGTGTCATTTGCATATTGCAAATGACACTTGGTTTACTATGGTAAATTCTGATGACAGAAACCCTTTAATACAACTGAGTTTGTAAGCTCTTGCGAGCAGGGTCCTTATTCCTCCTGTTCTAATTATTGACTTGTTTGTTGCTATGCTATGTATGACTGTTTGTACATGAATCCCTGAATTGTAAAGGGCTGTAAAATACTGTATGTTGGCGCTATATACATAAAGATTATTATTATTATTATTCCTACAGAATGTGATGCAGTTTTAGCCTGTTCCTCCCACCTCCTGCTTGTCATAGGTTTTTCCCATGTCAGATCTTACAAAAATGAAACCAGAAGAGCAGTGTGTAGCTGCATCTCAAAAAAATACACTGGGCCACTTTAATTTCCCAGTCCGCAGCTGTACAAGGAAACAAGCAACAAGGAAATTAGAGCTTGTTACGAAGCAGAATGTCTGAGAGCAGTGATTGAGGAAAGGATAGATGATGATGTAATCCTGTAGTTCACAGAGAGGCAGCCACACAGAGGAGACTGAACTCCTGTTTACATCAGAATTCAGAAAGTATGCACTGGACTAGCGGTTACACTGGAGATCACATCACCAGGTATCCATAATGAAAGGGTCCAAAATGTATGGATGCTACTGAGCTAAGGGCTTAAAGGGGTTGTCTCATCACAGACGATGGGGGCATATTGCTAGGATATGTCCCACTTGTCTTATAGATGTGGGTCCCACCACTGGGACCCCCACCTATATTGAGAACAGAACCCCAAAAGTAGTGGAGAGCACACTGAGCACGCGCAGCAGCCCTCCATTCATTTTCTATAGGGTGCCACCGAAAATAGCCGAGCACTGGCTCAGCTATTTCTGTCAGGCACATAGAAGTGAATGGGAGCAGTGACAGGTCATGCACAATGTGCTCCCATTCACTTCTATGGTTAGAGTGCTTGGTGGTATCCAGACTGGATTCCTCCAGCAACCACCTTGCAGGGCTCTGTTCCCTATATAGGTGCAGATCCCAGCAGTAATAAATGATGGGTTTACCAAGGAAAGAAGAGGTCAGACTAACTTGGCTTGTTTTTATGAGGAGGTGAGTAGTAGCCTGGACAGTGGAGCAGCTGTGTATACAAGTATAGTGCTCTTGGATTTGGAAGGCATTTGATACTGTCCCACATTAATTATACACAGTAAAACAAGGTTGATGGGCTTAGAAAGTATAGATACATATGGGGTGATGTATTAAGATCGACATTTTAGATGGCACCGGCCTATCCATAATTTAAGCGCATCCACCACCAGCCTAAATCTATGCCAGCTCCCCTGCTGGAGTAGATTTAGATTACAATATTACTTTATAAGCCTAAAACACGAGTAGAAAATGATAAATGAGATGGGGCTGGCCAGCTCCCTTTTTTAGGCCTAGCGTGAGCAGGGAAAAGTTCGGATTCGGCCACAAATCCCCTTTGCTGAATCTGTGACAGATATACGTCAAAAATTGTCATATCTAATAATAAATGACCCCCATAGTATTTGTAATTGGATTGCAAACTGGCTGAAGGATCGTGTCCAGAGAGTTGTGATCAATGATTGCTATTCTGAATGCTCCCGAGTTATAAGTGGTGTACCCCAAGGAATAGTACTGGGTCCCCTTATTATAAACATGTTTATTAATGATAGAGGGTGGAATTAATAACACTGTTTCTATTTTTGCAGGTAACACAAAGCTATGTACAGTCATGGCCAAAAGTTTTGAGAATGATACAAATATTAAAGGGGTTGTCCGGGTTCAGAGCTGAACCCGGACATAGCTTTCAATTCACCCAGGCAGCCCGCCTGAACAGGGCATCGGAGCATCCCATTTAGCCCAGTTCCGGTGACGTACCGGGCTCTGCCAGGCGGAGGCTTCCGCCCGGCAGTGAGCCCGGTGACATCATCGGCGCTGATGGGCGGGCTTTAGCGCTGCCCTAGCCATTCAAACGGCTAGGGCAGCGCTAAAGCCGGCCCATTACGGCCAGTGACGTCACCGAACTCACTGCCGGGCGGAAGCCTCCATCCGGCAGTGAATGTTTACAAACAAAAGAGCCCTTGCCCTGCGCGATCCAGCACAGGGCAAGGGAGGGCATAGGAGCATGAGATGTTCTGATGCCCTGTTCAGGAGGGCTGCCGGAGTGAGAACCTGGGTATGTCCGGGTTCAGCTCTGAACCCGGACAACCCCTTTAATTTTTACAAAGTCTACTGCTTCAGTTTTTATAATGGCAATTTGCATATACTCCAGAATGTTATAAAGAGTGATCAGCTTAACAGCAATTACTTGCAAAGTCAATATTTGCCTAGAAAATGAACTTTATCCCCCAAAACACATTTCAACATCATTGCAGCCCTGCCTTAAAAGGACCAGCTAACATTGTTTCAGTGATTGCTCCATTAACACAGGTGTGGGTGTTGATGAGGACAGGGCTGGAGATCAGTCTGTCATGATTAATTAAGAATGACACCACTGGACACTTTAAAAGGAGGCTGGTGCTTGGCATCATTGTTTCTCTTCTGTTAACCATGGTTATCTCTAAAGAAACATGTGCAGTCATCATTGCTCTGCACAAAAATGGCCTAACAGGGAAGAGTATCACAGCTAGAAAGATTGCACCTCAGTCAACAATCTATCGCATCATCAAGAACTTCAAGGAGAGAGGTTCCATTGTTGCCAAAAAGGCTCCAGGGCGCCCAAAGAAAGACCAGCAAGCGCCAGGACCATCTCTTAAAAGTGTTTCAGCTGCGGGATCGGGCTACCACCAGTGCAGAGCTTGCTCAGGAATGGCAGCAGGCAGGTGTGAGTGCATCTGCACGCACTGTGAGGCGGAGACTCTTGGAGCAAAGCCTGGTGTCAAGGAGGGCAGCAAAGAAGCCACTTCTCTCCAGAAAAAACATCAGGGACAGACTGATATTCTGCAAAAGGTACAGGGAATGGACTGCTGAGGACTGGGGTAAAGTCATTTTCTCTGATGAATCCCCTTTTCGATTGTTTGGGACATCTGGAAAACAGCTTATTCGGAGAAGACGAGGTGAGCGCTACCACCAGTCTTGTCTCATGCCAACTGTAAAGCATCCTGAAACCATTCATGTGTGGGGTTCCTTCTCAGCCAAGGGAATCGGCTCTCTCACAGTCTTGCCTAAAAACACAGCCATGAATAAAGAATGGTACCAGAATGTCCTCCGAGAGCAACTTCTCCCAACCGTCCAAGAGCAGTTTGGCGATCAACAATGCCTTTTCCAGCATGATGGAGCACCTTGCCATAAAGCAAATGTGATAACTAAATGGCTCAGGGAACAAAACATAGAGATTTTGGGTCCATGGCCTGGAAACTCCCCAGATCTTAATCCCATTGAGAACTTGTGGTCAATCATCAAGAGACGGGTGGACAAACAAAAACCTACAAATTCTGACAAAATGCAAGCATTGATTGTGCAAGAATGGACTGCTATCAGTCAGGATTTGGTCCAGAAGTTGATTGAGAGCATGCCAGGGAGAATTGCAGAGGTCCTGAAAAAGAAGGGTCAACACTGCAAATATTGACTTGCTGCATTAACTCATTCTAACTGTCAATATAAGCTTTTGTTACTCATAATATGATTGCAATTATATTTCTGTATGTGATAAAAACATCTGACAAACACACATAAAAACCAGAGGGCAGCAGATCATGTGAAAATATAATATTTGTGTCATTCTCAAAACTTTTGGCCATGACTGTAGTACCGTGCAGTTTATGGAAGACTACAAGATGACTGTTTGACAAGCTCTGACATCCATTTAGCAAATGAGGTTCAATGTTGATAAATGAAAAGTTATGCATCTGGGCACTAATAATCTACTTGCATCATATCCCGTAGGGGGAAGTTACATTGGGAGAGTCAATTGCAAAGAAGGATCTGGATGTACATGTGGACCGTAGATTAAATATGAGCATGCAATGTCCAAAAATTGCTTCTAAGGCTAGCAGGATATTATTTCTTAATATTATAAAAATGAGTTTCTGTCTGTCTGTCTGTTCTCTATGCGCGACCAAACTACTGGACCAATTTTCACCAAAGTCTGGGAGCATTAACATACCAACCTAGCCAGGTAATTAGCAGCCAGCTGAGGAGCTCAGCCATTTCTATTCGCTGCTTTAAAGGGGCAGAGCACTGTGGATGACACTGTTAAAGGGGTATTCCGGTTACCATAAATATAACTTATGTTTTAGACTAATTTTAGACTACGACCATTCAGTAGTAATAAAAGGTGTTTTTTCCACTGCTGTCCATTGCATGTCCTCATAAATTACCATGGCATCGACCTGTAATTCAAGCTGCCCCCTAAAGAAGGACTTAAACCCCCCACCCCAGTTCTCGCTAAGCCACGCCCCTGACTTGGTCAGGTCACGCCCTCTCCCACTCCGCAGCCAATGGGGATTGAAAAAATGAAGGTAAATATCAACTTCTGTCAGCTGCATTAACTTTCTTTCTGCAACGACACACAGAAACATTAAATGAAATAAATTAAATAGACTAATTTTAGACTACGACCATTCAGTAGTAATAAAAGATGTTTTCTTCCACTGCTACGCATTGCGTGTCCTCATAAATTACCATGGCATCGACCTGTAATTCAGGCCACCCTCAAAAGAAGGACTTAAAACCCCCGCCCCAGGTCTTGCTAAGTCACTCCCCTGACTCGGTCAGGCCACGCCCCCGACCACTATGCAGCCAACGAGGATTGAAAAAATGAAGCTAAAATTCAACTTCTGTCAGCTGCAGAGGTGGGAGGGAGGGTGACTTTCTCACTGCAATGACAAAGCAATGTTTTCTTCCACTGCTACCCATTGCGTGTCCTCATAAATTACCATGGCATCAACCTGGAAAATTCACGCCACCCTCAAAAGAAGGACTTAAAACCCCCGCCCTAGGTCTCGCTAAACCACGCCCCCGACCCGGTCAGGTCACGCCCCCTCCCACTCCGCAGTCAGTGGGGATTGAAAAAATGAAGGTAAACATCAACTTCTGTCAGCTGCATTGACTTTCTCTCTGCAACGACACACAGAAATAGATGAAATATACCCAGGCGAAGCCGAGTCCTTCTGCTAGTAAGGTATAAAACGAGGCATGGACTTGGGGGACAGGGATGTAATACTACCACTTTACAAAGCTTTGGTTCAGCCTGATATGGAATATGCAGGTGCAAAGAAGAGCAACTAAAATGAGACGGGGCAAAACGGTCTTGTTATGTGGAAAGTTAAAAAAATATGATGACAAGATGTTCCATGTAAAATCCCCTCAAATGACAAGGGGGCACTGCCTCTGTCTGGCGAAGAAAAAAATTCAGTCTCCAAAGGCATCAAAGCTTTTCTACTGTAATAACTGTAATAGCTACTCTGGAATGCTTTACCTCACAAGGTGGTCACAGTAGGAATAGTGGACAGTTTAAGAAAGGCTTGGATGAATTCTTAAAATTAAATAAAGTTTATAAAAATGTATGGAAGTCTATAAAACTTCACATGATTATTGGATTTTGGGCCAAGGGAGACAGTATTTCTTAAACTGCCCAGTTTGTGAACTGTTTGCGTGCTGCTGTGGTGAAAGTTTATTGTGAGTGGACAAATGGCACCATAGCAAATAAGCGACATGGAATAACGGCTATGAAGATGCGTGAGGGTGGACTGACATGCTACAGTAGAGCAGCTCACTGGCAAAATGAAAGAGGGGGCTTCTGTGTATAGGGTTCCAAAGCAGATGGATGGTTAATGCACCTCTGCTAACAAGAATACTAAATACTTTGATCAGGGAACGCAGTATGAGAGAATGTCAGTAGTAGCAGCATCAGCTATCTGGACAGAGAAGATGCAACATTATCATTGAGAAGAAAGAGAATTAAATTAGGGACTGGATGGCTCACTCCTCCTCTCAGTCACAGTCAGTCACTTAGAATAACGTGGAGGTCACTTCTGAGTTTGACACCGTGCCTTGGAGCCAAGTGCCACAGCATTCCTCCTGGTCTTCCTCCTCACATCCTCAGAGCCTTTTATTGCATCCTCTCTGTCTTCTCTGCCCGCGCATAGAGGCAACAAAATCCCACAACTCACTCTGGCAGATAACCAGAGTCTCTTTGTTTAAGGCTTATGTGAGAGCAGTTAGAATTTGGATTGCTATGAGAAGCTGTGTTGGTAGTAGTTTTGATGGCACAGTGATGGTGGTAGGGTTAGTGGTAGTGACAGTGACACTCTGGGAAAAACAGAGCAGGTTATAGTTAGAGGACCAAGAAGCCCACCATTAGATATCACAGTCTGATAAAAGTGGTGGGGAGGGTGAGGACTACTGTATTGCAGTGTCCCACTTGTGTGTGAAAGGGACACCGCAAAATGTCTGTATTTCTATTTATTGTAGCCATGTTATATTTTATATTTGAGGTGTATCCTTCTATGCTGTAGGAACCTATTTAGGCTGGGTAGCTGCTATTTATTTTCTACACCACTAGGTGGTGCTGTTGCCTTACATATAAATATCTAGGCAACAGGTTAGAACTAGTTCAGTACGGTCAGTTGGAGTCAGTGAAGGAGAAGTAACAGGCAAGTTGTGTGCAGGAGAGAGAGAGGAATCCATCCTGAGGCTGCCATATTTGCCTGGCCCTGGCCAAGTCAGGCTTCCCTTTGGCACTTACCACGCTAAGCCTCCAGGACCTGAGTCTAAACTGGATAAAGGAAAGACTGGTATAGGTAAACGCCTTTTGTGGTTTCATGGACTTTGCTGGCACTTATGTGATCAAGAGTAGCCTCCGGCGCTTGAACACAAATTCTAAAACCCAAGGTACCAAGTTGTATTTGTACCCACTTTTAATCCCTCCGGGAAGTGTGTTCCTACATATACTTAGAGCACCCAGAAATAATGAAGCAGATGTTGTGTTGCCTGCCATCCAGGGATACCGCCCTGTGGGGTTGCTGCCTTAAAGTATTATAATTACATTTGAATATTATCCAGAGCCAGGACTAGTACAGGTGGATTGAAGGAAGGAAACTATAAACATAACGGAAGTAACTAGACATAACAGAAGTATTGGATTATACAGAAGTATACCAGCCAGAGGAATTCCTGCAGCATCTTTATTAATACCTTCTACTAAGAAAACTGATTGTAAACTGTGATTTAAAGAAGGACTTCTCACAAGGCAAAAGTAAAGTTTCCTTGTTTTCATATAAGCTGCCTCCTCTTTATTTTACATTGCACCATAAGGGAGCTGGCATCACGAAACCTACCGGGACCCTGCCGACTGACACCATAATACCCTACCATCAAGGGCACCTCGTCTCACCATCCGGCAGAGCCCTAAAGCCAGAGAGTGCCCCGAAGGAATTGGTGTCCCCCTTCCACTCACTTCACGCCAGCCCAGGGAGCTACAGCCTTAGAACTGTGAGTAACATAAACATCGGCACCATTATCACTGTGACATCCCTAACACTCACACCTATGCCCCTGCGGCCTGGTCGCCGCACTATGACAATGATTATGTGTTAGATGGAACCTGGGAGCCAGATTGTAGTGTTGAGGAGGAGGAGGAGGAGAGTGGAGGCAATGTATGGTCAAAACCTCCAAAAGAGCTGGCAAGGCCAGAACTGCTTCTACTGTGGTCAGCATGGGAACTGAAGATGAAGCTGATACTATGGATACAGGCTCAAAACGTTTCAGACCCAAGCCAATCTTGGCTGCCTCTAGCTTTGTGCTAGCGACTCCCGTATCATGGTTTTTCTCTGGTCGCTCCCCCTTCTCTTGGTGTACTTTGTGACAGCCAGCCCACATCCTCAATCAGTACAGTGTCCTAGTCATCAGCTGCTTCTCCTGTTCAGACTCCTCCTGCTCCATCATGAGACATACATAACAGAATGTGTGGCCATGGTAAGACTATTCTCAAACAGAAATTAGCTTACTGTATGTATGTGCAAGCAGAACTCCTATCTGGCAAAGTTGGTGGTGGTTCAGTAGCTGACATACCCCTTAGTTTGTTAGTTTGGTAAATGTGGCGCACTTCTCTGCCTTTGCCTAAATTACATTTTTCTGCGGTGTGGCCCAGGCAACGTGTCGGGACTGACTATTGGCCAGGCAAGCACGAGTACCACTGCTATATGTAAAATTTGACTTGTCTATTTGCAAATGTGGCACACTTACATGCCCTTGCCTAAATTATATTTTTTTGGGATGTGGCCTGGGCATATGAGCAGGCATTATGAACCTGTTAGGGCATAATTTTTGGACACATGGTCTCACAACAAGGCACTGTTTTTTGTTTTTTTTTCAATAACACCCTGTATGTTTAAATACTATTTGCCCCAATAAGCGACAATTTTTAGAAGCTCTATTATATGAAAAAGCATTACACATAGTGCTACATAGTATGAAACTAGAGGGTGTTATATATCAATTTTCAGGGCTATTGCAGTAACTTTGGTTTGGGTAGAATCGATTTGGGTGTGAACTTTAAATAAACTGAATCTCAAAAGGCTCGCTCATGTCTAAATCCTCATTTTTTCTGAAACTGGGGCGGACATATTAGCCTAATTTACAGGGGAAATGCAGTCTCTAGATCTGATCAGCAACTGTACGTAGTTAGCAAGGACTGGCGATCACGCCATAACTGGGAGTGATGCAATGTCAGACTGGGGTTTCTGGGACCCAGTAGAGGAAGTTATTCTTGGGCCCAAGCCATATATCATCAATAAAGTCTTATGGTGAAAGAAACCCTAGTGGCAAGTAATGGAATACAAAGGTAGCTCCAAATGGGATTTTTCTCCTGGATCTTCGGAACCCACTATGGCTTCAGAGACTGGGTCCACCAGAGGCTCCTCTGGTACTCTGGTGGGCTAGTCTGACCCAGGACTGGAGAAGGAAGCACCATAGCTGCAACGATAGGGAAGGCATGAACAGTAAAACAAAATCACTGCCTTCTCTATGGGGAGCCTGTCTGGCACAACCGGCTCTCCACTCCCACAGACTGATTGTGCAGCTTGAGCTTTTATAATTTATGGTTTCATCAAGTGCAGTATAAATACCTTTTCCATTCATAAAATCCTTAAAAAACGAGTCCCAAGCGTTATAGGAAGGAAGAGCAGGCAGGTTATTCTGAAAATTATAAAAGGAGGCAGCCGTGTCTTTTGGGTTTCGAACAACCAGCAATATCTGTTAAAATAGCAAAACATTAAACATTACAATTTTTTATCAAATGTTATAGCATATTTCATGAGCTATTGTGGTGACAAAGTTATTTTGCTTAGTTTTTAGCTTTTTTCTTTCTTTTCCACCAAAAGTCTACAACAGTTCCAATTGCGTTGACACAAAAATATGTGCAAATTGTTTGCAACTTGCCGTTGGATTTTTTTAGTACAATGATTTGGCTGTGAAACGCAGCAAAGTCGCAGGTGAGCTGTGTGTTGTGTGTGACTTACTTTAGTAAGTAATTACTTTACTAATTACTCCAAGTCATCGGAGTAATTATTCCAACTTGTGACACAAAATCCAGCATGTCATGTGTCACATTGTGACACGATTGCCCTACCTCTTATGAAATGTCATGTGACTTTCTTGCCACATGACACTTTACCTTTAAGCCATACCCTAAGGCCTCATGCACACAAACGTGTGCCGGCCGTGCCCGTGCTGCGGTCCGCAAACTGGGGTCCGCAATGCACGGGCACTGACCGTGAGGCCACCGCATGTGGATCGCGGACCCATTCACTTGAATGGGGTCCGCGATCCGCATCCAAGGGTCCGCGCAGCAAAAAAGTAGTGCCTGCGCTACTTTTTTGCGGTGCAGAGGCACGGCCAGAAACACCACGGAAGCACACCGTAGTGCTTCCGTGGTGTTCCAATCCGTGCCTCCGCTCCGCATCTCCCAGATCGCGGACCCATTGAAGTGAATGGGTCCGCGATCCGTGATGCGGCCTGCACACGGCCGGTGCCCGTTTATTGCGGACCCACCGTATGTGGCCCGCAGCACGGGCACGGCCGGCACGCGTTCGTGTGCATGAGGCCTAAAAGTGACTGCTTAACAAGAACTTGTCATTCCTCATGCTAATTTCTATTTTTTCCGGCATTTCTTCCCCCTATCTTAAAGGGGTTCTTTGTGAATTAAGAAAATGAAAATACTTGAATATTACTTAATGATAAATATATTCGCAAATACTTTTCATTAGTTATAATTAGAGTTGAGCGAACGTGCTCGTAACGAGCACTGTAGTGCTCGGATCCCCTGCGCTTGCATGGCCGCAGGCATCCGGATCTGTCCTCACCTGACTGTAAGTCAATGGGGGCGGATCCGTTTGGTATGACACACGAGTGTGTCATACCAAACAGATCTGCCCCCACTGACTTGCAGTCGGGTGAGGAGGACGGATCCGGATGGCTGAAGCTGAACCCAGACATACCCTTAAATTCACCCAGGCAGCCAGCCTGATGTTAGCATTGGAGCAACTCATGCTCCAATGCCCTCCCTTGCCCTGTGCTGGATCGTGCAGGGCAAGGGCTCTTCCGTTTACATAACAGACTGTCGGGCGGAAGCTTCCGCCCGGCAGTGTGTTCGGTGACGTCACTGGCTGTAATGGGCCGGTTTTAGCGCTGCCCTAGCCGTACTGGCTAGGGCAGCGCTAAAGCCCGTCCATTAGCGCCGGTGACGTCACCAGGCTCATTGCTGGGTGGAAGCCAGAAAAAACATGTTTTAGGCTTCTTTCACACAAATGTTGTGTTTTGCGGTCCGCAAAGAAAACGGATGACGTCCGTATGGCATCCGTTTTTTCTGCGGATCCATTGTAATAATGCCTATCCTTGTCTGCAAAACGGACAAGAGTAGGACATGTTCTATTTTTTTTTGCGGGCTACGAAACGGACATACGGATGCGGACAGCACACAGTGTGCTGTCAGTATTTTTTTGCAGACCCATAGAAACGAATGGGTCCGCACCTTATCAGCAAAATATGCGGATTGGAGCCCGCAAAATACACTGTCGTGTGAAAGAAGCCTTAGTGTCTCTATTTTCTGAAAGCCATTTTTTAAAATCATTTGGGTGATTATCCTATGTGGGGTCTCATTTTTTGTAGGAAGAGATGACGGTTTGATTGGTACTATATTGGGGTACATATGTCTTTTTGATCGCTTGGAATTACACTTTTTGTGTGTATGGTGACAAAAAATGGCATTTTTGGTACAGTTTTAATTTTTTTATGGTGTTCCCCTGAGGGGTTAGGTCATGAAATATTTTTATAGAGCTGGTTGTTACAGATGTGGCAATGACTAATATGTCTACTTTTTGAAAATTTATTTCAGTTTTACACTATAAAAACATTTTTAAAGGAAAAAAATCATGTTTTAGTGTCTCCATTTTCTGAAATCCATAATTTTTTTTATCTTTTGGGCGATTGTCTTATGTAGGGGCTCATTTTTTGCGGGAAGGGATGACGGTTTGGTACTATTTTGGGGTACATATGTCTTTTTAATCGCTTGGAATTATTACACTTTTTGTGATGTAACGCATTTTTGGCGCAGTTTTTTTTTTTTTTGCGGCATTCACCTGAGGGTATAGATCATGTAATATTTTTATAGAGCAGATGATTACAGACATAGTGATACTTAATATGTCTATGTCTTTTTCTTACATTTATTTCAGTTTTACACAATAAAAGCATTTTTGAAGAAAAAGAAATCAGGTTTTGGTGTCTCCATTCATTTTCTGAAAGTCTTTTTTTTATCTTTTGGGTGATTGTCTTAGGTAGGGTCTCATTTTTTGCGGGAAGAGATGACGGTTTGATTGGTACTATTTTGGGGTACATGTCTTTTTGATTGCTTGGAATTACACTTTTTGTGATGTAAGGTGACAAAAAATGTTATTTTTTGCTCAGTTTTATTTTTTAGTTTTTTTTACGGTGTTCACCTGAGGTGGTAGATTATGTGACATTTTTATAGAGCACGTCATTACAGACGCGGCGATACCTAATAGGTCTGTTTTTTATTTTTATTAACACTATTTTATGGTGAGGGAGCTGGATCTCCTGGGCTTCTGTATCTGGCAGGCTCTGATGCCTGTGTAAGGCATCGGAGCTGCCATGGCAACCATCAGCCCCATGTCACCACAGCGCAGGGGGCCGATGGAGTCAGAGGGAGCCCTCTCCTTCTGAAAACCCCGCATGTGCCGTGGTCAGCACTGACCGCAGCATGTAAAAGGGTTAATTCACCGGCATCACTGCATACAGCAATGTCGGTGGATGCAGCTGGGTCCAGGATATTAGTAACAGCCGGGCCCATGCTGCTGATCGGGCAGGTGCATCTCCTGCACCCACCTGATCACATCACTTAGGGGTTGTTCACATATCAGTTATTTGGTCAGTTATTTCCATCAGTTATTGCGAGCCAAAATCAGGAGTGGACACTAAACAGATATCAGATATAATGAAAAGATTTGCACCTGTTTGGTGTTTTTGACCTGCACCTGGTTTTGGCTCACAATAAGGCTACATTCACACGTCCGTTTAAAACATCCGCAATCTATCCGTTCCGCAATTGCGGACGGTTTTTGCGGATCCATTCATTTCAATGGGTCCTGATAATCTGCAGACATTGCACCGTATGTTGTCCGCATCCGTTAATCTGTTCCGTTCCGTTTTGCGGATCCGCAAACTGAAATCCTCCTGTCCTACTTTTCTCCCGAATTGCGGTCCGTAGCACAATGAAAGTCTATGGATCTGCAAAAAATGCGGAAGACACTCATGTACACAGACCCATTGAAATGAATGGATCAGGATTCAGTGCAGGTGCTATGCGTTCATGTCACGCATCGCACCCGCGCTGAAAACTTGCTTGTGTGAAAGAGACCTAAGGCCTACTACTATGGAGGAGGACTACTAAGGAGTTCCTACTACTAAGGAGTTCCGAGCTGGGAAGCACATGACTCCTGGTTTTAGCACTCTAAGGGCTCGTTCACATCAGCGTTATGCTTTCCATTTGTGTTTTCCGTTATAACATGGTTATAACGGAAAATAACGGAAACCATAAGACGGAAGTCAAAACGGAAGCCTTTAGAGGCATTCCGTTTTAATCCGTCATAATAGAAGCCTATGAGAATCATAACGGATCCATTTGGTTCCCGTTATGCAAAACGGAAAACAAAGTCCTGTCGACAGGACTTTGTTTTCCGTTCAGCATAACGGAACTCAGACGGATCCGTTATGATTCTCATAGGCTTCTATTATGACGGATCAAAACGGAAGCCTCTAAAGGCTTCCATCTTGACTTCCGTCTTATGGTTTCCGTTATTTTCCGTTATAACCATGTTATAACGGAAAACACAAACGGAAAGCATAACGCTGATGTGAACCCACCCTAAGATGTACTATTCTTGTCCACAAAATGGAAAAGAATAGGACATAATTTGCTGCATGATATCTTTGTGCTGTCCTCATGTGGCCACTTAGAAAACAATAGATCCGAATTCGAACCGCAAAAAATGCGTATCTGGTGCGGACTAAATATACGGTCATATGCATGAGGGATTAATTGAAGACATAATGTCAGAAAGCAACCAGATTGAACTAACCCATTATAGTTAATTAGCCAATGATATTTTCCTCAGGGACCATATCTCAGCATGCACCATTTATTTCTGATTTTCCTGTGAGACTAGACCATCCTAGTGAATGTGTGCATGAGAAAAAGGGGACGATATTCCAAAATGAGTGATGAGGAATAACTAGCTTTGAAAATAGTGATGTTTGAATAAGCCCTAACTTTTGATCTGAACATTATTTATATAAAACTGGAACACAACTTTAACATAAAGCAGTATATTTAATAGTATTTGTTAGTATTTATTTAGTATAGTATTTGGTACAGGAGCCTTCATTTCAAGATCTCTTCTTCTTGTCATACAATAGGAACTTTTATTGTGGACCAAAAACAGTCCTGGTCATGTGACGGACACACAGGTGCACAGTTCATTGCAATTGCAAAGCAGCTGATTTCCCTTGTGATCATCACATAAGACAGATTTGTATCCAGAGAAGTAAACCAACCATCCTATTGAATGTCAACAAGATTTTGAAATAGAAGAACTGATATGAAAAGTATATTAGAAAACTGTATAACTTTTTATTATCTAAGGCAGGGATCAGCAACCTCTGGCACTCCAGCTGCCCAGCATGCACACTTGCTTAGGTGTTCTCAGAATTCCCATACAAGTGAAAGGAGCATGCTGGGAGTTGTAGTTTAACAACAGCTGGAGTGTCAAAGGTTGTTGACCGCGATCTAAGGAATAACCAATATTTGCTATTACTATTAGGATACATTCACACGACTATAAGTGTTTTGCAGTCCGCAAACCCGCAGATCTGCAACACACTGATAACAGCCATGTGCTCACACAATCACAGTGCTGACCTATTGACTTCAATGGGTCCATGGTCCGCATGATACAGAGAAGTATAGGATCTGTCCTATCTTTTGCAGCATGGACACATGGACCCAGAAGCACACGGCAGGGCTTGAAGTCAACAGGTCCACACTGTGATGCGGAAAAGCAAACGGCAGGTATCCGTGAATGCCCCCCTTATCAGCAAATTCTGTGTTGAAGAAGAATTGGATGGCTTTCCAGGAGTTACTCTCAGCACCTACCTTAACTTTCTTTTCATAAATAGACTTGGGAATATTTTTGAAGTTCAAATGTGTTGACAGGATCCTTGGTGAAGGGCGGTCTTTATATCTCTATTCAAAAAAAATTAACGAAAATTAAAGAAACACTGGGAAATATGTATTATGCCAAACGTGTAACAATTATTTTGCAATCTGCATGCGAGGGAGCCAGTGAAGAGATTGGCAGAGGGCAGAGGTGGATTAGTTGGGCAGCATAGTTGAAAATAGATTAGTGGGTTGCAAGGGTGCTAGATGGAAGGCCACAGAGGAGGATGTTACAGTAGGCGTCCCATAGCGCTCCTCGGTGTGGACAGAAAGATTCTGACGAAGGTGCTATTTAATCGGTTGGTGAAGTTTGCAACCCAACTCCTTTCTGGGGCCCAGCATTGCTCTATTCCAGGCCACAGTACTTTTAGTGCTGTGCTAAGTGTCCGAGAGGCCGTGGAGCAGGGCGGGGCAGGTCACTGGAAGGAGTACATGCTGTCCTTGGATCAGGCAAAAGTACCTCTGGTCTGTCCTTCTGAGGTATGGCCTGCCGGGGGGGTTTGTTGATTGGCTTAAGAACTTGTGAACGGTTGGATTGGCCGCCCTTTTGAGGTGGGATCTGGGGTTCGCCAGGGTAGTCCTTTGAGCCCACTATTGTACGTGTTTGCGATTGATCCCTTCCTTAGAAGGATTGATCGTGGGCCATTGGTGGGTGTCGGGATGGACCAGGCAGCTCCGGAGACCACACTAAGGGTGGTGGCGTATGCCGATGACGTAACTATGTTTGTGTCTTCGAGAGGGGTGGCAGAGTGGGTGCTGTTTGAGTTAGAACGCTACTCAGAGTCATCTGGGTCCAAGATCAACCGGTATAAATGTGAGAGTTTCTGGCTGGGAGAAGGAGATCCTGGTTTTGATCTCCCGGACATCCTTCCAGAGCCCCAGGAGTCTACAAAAGTCCTCGCCATTGAATTTGGCCAGGGGGATTACCCCCATCAAAATTGGGATAGCAGGCTTAAGATTGCCGCTCAGAAGGTGGACCAGTGGAAGGGTTGGTCTTTGACCCTCAGGGAAAGGGTGAACATTATCAAAACCTACCTGATCCCTTTGCTGTTATATTTGGGCAGTGTGTGCGTCTTGCCAGAACATTTCTGGACTCGGGTCTACAGTCTGTTCTTCCAGATGTTATGGGGAAATAGACTGAACCTTCTCAAGAGGGAGGTTACTTACCGTACGAGAAGACTAGGAGGGTTGGGTATGGTCAACCCTGTGGTGTTCCTGGTGAACACCTTTATTAAGATTAATCTCGCAAGCCTCTGGAAAGAGAGGGTTCCTCCGTGGGTAGTCTCCTGTCGGGGATGGTTTCGGCCTTTGTTCCAGGAATGGGAGACAGGAGGGCAAGTGAAGGATCTCCGCACACCACATGGGCATCTCCTGGCTTATGCTGCCCTGGTTCTGAAGGTATTACGTCGGTGGGGTCTGGGGATGTGGGAAACCACGACTAATTCAAGGAAACTCCTTAACCAGAGGGTTTTGTTGACCCATTTCCAGAAACCTCTGGCCCTCAGGGACTGCCCAAGTCGGGATCTGGGGGTCGGGTTACGGCTTTTGAATTCCATCAGGATCCCTTTGAAGTTTTTTAACTTGACTTGGCGCTGCTTCCATGGGAAACTGTGTGTGAGGGACAATCTGAAGTGTAGGAGCTCTGAGGACAGGGGGTGTCCCGAGAGGAGTGCGGTAGTGTTCTGGAGAGCATGGACCACTTCCTGCTTCAGTGACCCTTCAACACAGAGGTTTACACCAGGGTGGGGACCTCCATCGGCTGTCCTAGGCTGGTCACTCTCTCCTATGCGGAATGGGCCTATGGAGCATTCAGACACCTGGGTAGTAGGGACCGCTGCACTTTATTCCTAGTCAGCTCAGTGGTCAGGTACTACACGTGGCATGCACGGTGCTTAGTCTTGACGCAGCGAAAATTCCCCCCGTGCATGAGGTGGTTAGGAACATTCTTGGAGACCTGGTGAAGGTGCGCTCTCTGGAGTACGAGAGTTTGGGGGCGGGTAGAGCCTCTCTCCTCTGGAGAGGTTTTGCCTTTGGGGTACCCTAGCCTGTTGTCTCCCTTCCTGGTGGTGGGCTGATGCTGACACTCTAGATTTTTGTTTTGTTTTGATGTCTGTATGAGGACATAGGGCTTGCAGGCGACGAACTTGGGCTTTACTGCTTGGGCTTTAATGGTTGTGTGTGGATGAAAAGCCTCACTTTGGGTGGTAAGGGTGGACTGCTTTATGTTTTAGTTTACATGTCTATGTGTATATTTGTATATAGTTTGTATATACAGTATGTATATTTATTTATATTTTATTATTTGAGCTGTTGGGTGTAGTGTTAGGTTGGGTGGTGGGTAAATGGGGGGAGGGTTCCATGGGACTTTGGGGACTTTTGGACTTTTCGGGTATAAGAGAAAATCCTGGGCTGGTTCATGGATGTCTGTTATAATGTTCTGGGGGCATGGGATGCGGGACCAGCTCAGGGCCCAAAAAAATAAAAAATGTGTGTTGTATTGGGGTGTTGGTGTGTGGGATTTTTGTAAGTTTGTTCGTTTTATATTTGCTGTGTATAGGTAAAGTGCAACTGGATCAGGAAGGTTAGTGCACTGTTATTGATATTGAAATTGTAAATACTTTATATAGTGGGTGTTCTGTGGGGGAGCGAGTGTTGGGCTGGACCGGTGTTGTCTATACTGTGCTGAGGAACATTAGGTCCTGTATATTTGGTTTGTGTTTGGTGTCATGTTTTGGTGTGATTTCTGTATTTATTTATTTATTTATTTGTTATGTTTTTAAAATTTTAATAAAAAAAATACAGTAGGCTTGGTAGGAGATGATGAGAGAATGTACGGTACAAGCATTTTAGCAGACTCCTGGTTGAGGAATGTGCAGATCCAAGAGATATTTTGAGTTCAAGGCAGCATGTGATGAAAAGAGCTTGGATGTGTGGTTTGAAGGACAATGCAGAATCCAAGGTTACTCCAAGGCAGCACAGTTTCTTAACCGGGAAGACTGTGTTGCCATTAACCCCTTGGCGACAATGGGCGTACCGGTACGTCCTGGGCACGAGGTACTTAGTGCAGGGGGGGTTAGGTGCTCAGTGCAGGGGGGGTTACATGCTGTAATGGGTGCTGTTTAAGACACCCAGCCACCCATAGTTAAGGCCTCGGGGGGTGCCGTGCACCCCCCATAAAGGCGATCGCTGTGAATGGCTGGTCTATTCAGACCAGCCATTCACAGCAGGCAAGGGGTACTCGGCGGGGATAGCGCTATTCTAGCGAATCCCCGCCGAGTGTCAGTATTTAGGGGGAGGTCAGGGTGTCCCCCCCGCCCCCCTGATTGGCTGTGGGGGGAGATTTGCAATGTGCGGGCAGCTGCCGCAAGTGCCGCCCGCAATGATTTCTCAGGATGGCCGAGCGTATGCAAGCAGAGTATCAGCATACAGCTGATACTCTGCTTGAAACTGCTGACATCGGTGCTAGCACCGATGTCAGCAGTTTAACCCCTTCCATGCCGCGGTCCGTAGGGACCGCTGTATGGAAGGGGTTAACAGGGAGGGAGCGCTCCCTTCCTCTCCCATCGGCGCTGCGGTGCGCTGGCAGCGCCGATGGTGTGGGCAGATGAGAGGGAGGAAGCTCCCTCTCCCTTCCATCGGGACGCTGCTCTGCTGTGGCAGCGTCCCGATGGTTACCATGGCAACCAGACGCTTTCGTCTGGCTTGCCATGGAAGCCTGTTCAAGCTCCTGCTAAAGGCAGGAGCTTGAACAGGCTATAAGAAAATACACTGCAGTACACTATACAAAATGGTATCAATTCAACCGCCATCTTGTCCCGCAAAAACTGTACCCTACCTGAGACAATCGCCTGAAAACTGAAAAAAATATGGCTCTCTGAAAATGGCAACACAAAAAAAAATATTTTATTCTGTTCAAAATGCATCTAATGTGTAAAACTTTCCAACAATAAAAAAGTTGGACATATTGGGTATCGCTGCGTCCGCAGCAACCTGCTCTATAAAAATATTACATGAGATGGCCCCCCAGGCGAATGCTGTAAAAAAAAATTTTTTAAAAACTATGCCAAAATAGCCATTTTTTCCCCTCTTCCCTCACAAAAAGTGTAATAGCAGGCGATCAAAAAGGCGTATTTACCCCAAAATGGTATCAATTCAACCGTCATCTTGTCCCGCAAAAACTGTACCCTACCTGAGACAATCGCCTGAAAACTGAAAAAAATATGGCTCTCTGAAAATGGCAACACAAAAAAAAATATTTTATTCTGTTCAAAATGCATCTAATGTGTAAAACTTTCCAACAATAAAAAAGTTGGACATATTGGGTATCGCTGCGTCCGTAACAACCTGCTCTATAAAAATATTACATGAGATGGCCCCCCAGGCGAATGCTGTAAAAAATTTTTTTTAAAAACTATGCCAAAATAGCCATTTTTTTCCCCTCTTCCCTCACAAAAAGTGTAATAGCAGGCGATCAAAAAGGCGTAATTACCCCAAAATGGTATCAATTCAACCGTCATCTTGTCCCGCAAAAACTGTACCCTACCTGAGACAATCGCCTGAAAACTGAAAAAAATATGGCTCTCTGAAAATGGCAACACAAAAAAAAATATTTTATTCTGTTCAAAATGCATCTAATGTGTAAAACTTTCCAACAATAAAAAAGTTGGACATATTGGGTATCGCTGCGTCCGTAACAACCTGCACTATAAAAATATTACATGAGATGGCCCCCCAGGCGAATGCTGTAAAAAAATTTTTTTAAAAAACTATGCCAAAATAGCCATTTTTTCCCCTCTTCCCTCACAAAAAGTGTAATAGCAGGCGATCAAAAAGGCGTAATTACCCCAAAATGGTATCAATTCAACCGTCATCTTGTCCCGCAAAAACTGTACCCTACCTGAGACAATCGCCTGAAAACTGAAAAAAATATGGCTCTCTGAAAATGGCAACACAAAAAAAAATATTTTATTCTGTTCAAAATGCATCTAATGTGTAAAACTTTCCAACATTAAAAAAGTTGGACATATTGGGTATCGCTGCGTCCGTAACAACCTGCTCTATAAAATATTACATGAGATGGCCCCCCAGGCGAATTCTGTAAAAAAAAATTTTAAAAAAACTATGCCAAAATATTTTTTATTTTTTTCCCTCTTCCCTCACAAAAAGTGTAATAGTAGGCGATCAAAAAGGCGTATTTACCCCAAAATGGTACTAATGAAAACCTCACCTCATCCTGCAAAAAATGAGCCCTCACATAAGACAATAACTCAAAAAAATAAAAATCAATGGCTCCTGCAAACCACTCCATCAAAATCTGTGTTGTAAAATCCATATGGCGCTCCTTCTGTTCTGAGTCCTGCCATGTGCCCCCACAGCAGTTTACCACAACATATGGGGTGTTGCCGTATTCAGGAGAAAATGGGTAACAAATTATGGGGGGGCTTTTCTCCTGTTACCCCTTATCCAAATAAAAAAAATTGGGGCTAAAGCAACATTTTATTGGAAGAAAAAAAATGTTCATTTTCACAGCCAAGTGTTTCCAAATTCCGTAAAATGCTTAGGGGGTCAAAGTGGTCAGTACCCCCCTTAATATATTCTTTGAAGGGTGTAGTTTCCAAAATGGGGTCACTTTATGAGGGTTTCCACTGTAGGGGTACGTCAGGGTCTCTCAATTACAAAATGGTGCCTAAAAACTATTCTAGCAAATTTTGCCTCCAAAATCCGTATGGCGCTCCTTTCCTTCTGACCACTGCCACAAACCCATAGAGACGTTTACCACCACATATGGGGTATTTCTGTAAACTGCAGAATCAGAGGAATGTATATTGAGGTTTAGTTTGCTGTTAACCCTTGCTGTGTTGCAAGAAAAAAAATGTTAACATGAATAATCTACGAAAAAAGTGAAATTTTGAAATTTCACCTCCATTTTCCATTAATTCTTGTGGAACACCTCAAGGGTTAACAAAGTTTGTAACAGCAGTTTTTTATAATTTGAGGGGTGTAGTTTCTAAAATGGGGTCATTTATGGTGGGTTTCATTATGTAAGCCCCTCAAAATCACTTTATATCTGCATTGGTGCTAAAAAAAAATGGTTTTGGAAAATTTGGTGAAAATTTGAAAAATGGCTTCTAAACTTCTAAGCCTCCTAACTTCCTAAAAAAGTAAAATGACGTTTACAAAATGATGCCAACATAAAGTAGACATATGAGGAATGTAAAATAATAACTATTTTTGGAGGTATTACGGTGTATTTTGAAAGTAGAGAAATTGAAATTTGGAAATTTGCAAATTTTTCCGAATTTTTGGTAAATTTGGGATTTTTTCATAAATAAGGGTGAAATATATTGACTCAAATTTATGACTGTTATGAAGTACAATGTGTCACGAGAAAACAATCGCAGAATGGCCTGGATAAGTAAAAGCGTTCCAAAGTTATTACCACATAAAGTGACACATGTCAGAATTCAAAAATTTGGCCCAGACATTAAGGCCAAAATGGGCTCTGTCCTCAAGGGGTTAAACATGATAGATAGGTCTGTTTAGGGAGTTGAGTGAGATGGGGGAAAGATTATAAATTCAGTTTTATCCATGTTAAGTTTTAGAAAGTGAGAGAGAAGAAGGAGGATATAGTAGATAGACATTGCAGGTTACTGGATACTAGTAACAAGGTGATATCTGGACCAGAGAGGTAAATGTGTGTGTCATCAGCATAGAAGTGATATTGAAATCCATGGGACTTTATGAGCTGTCCCAGGCTGAAGTGTTTGGTATGATGTGATCAAAGAGGGCCACATCAGTGATGCCAAGAGATGAAAGATTTTGTAACAGAAGGGAGTGGTTGATGGTGTCAAAGACAGAGGAAAGGTTGAGGAGAAAGAGGACAGAGTAATTTTATTTGGCAGTTAGCAGGTAGTTAGTGGCTTTAGTAATGGTAGTTTCAGTTGAGTGGTGGGTCAGGAGCTGGATTGTAGCCGGTCAAAGAGGGAGAGGTGGGAGGACAGTTCAAGGTGGACATGTTGTTCAAGTAGCTCTAGGGCATGTGGGAGAAGTGATATAGGGCAATAGTATGAGGCAATATCTAGACAAAGAAGATGGGTCATAGGATAGTTTTTTGAGGATAGGTGTGATGGTAGCATGTTTAAAACTGGAGGGGAAGTGGTTATTGCTAGGTTGATGAGATGAGTTAGGTCATGGATATACACTGTGCTGAGGTTGGGGGATAAGGTGGGATGGGGTCAAGTGCAGAGGTGGAAACATGTGATCTGGAGAGTAGGGTGGAAAGGTTTTACTCTGTAATGTTAAAGAAGCAGCTTTTGGGGGAAGACTGAAACATTGTGTAGAAGGGCTGCGGGGGCTGTAGGCTGAAGCTTTCTCTGATGTTGTATTTTAGCCTTGTGGTACACTGCTGTTGTGCAGGGAGTAGGGTTTCCCCCCATAGTTAAACGATTAAATTACTCCAGCACAGAGAGCGTGTGGATATGTGTGTTCCACTGCGGGTATTTGCGCTTTCTCTGATGTTGTCAATCTTTTGTTTGAAGAATGTGTCAAAGTCCTCAGCTGAGATGAGTGGTGAGGGAGGGGGCACAGGGAGACAGAGTAGAGAGTTTAAAGTGCTAAATAGTTGTTTAAGGTTGTGAGACAGGGAATATATGAGAAATGTGAAATTGAGAAGGAATTGTTTGTATGTGATAAAGTGCAGAGTGCAGAGTGGCAGAAGGGAGCCGAAAGTAAAGATGTCTAAGGTTCTTGTGAGGGTGTGCTAGTGTGCGGACTAACGGGCACATCTGAAGAGAGCAATGAAGAGATTGTAAGTAGATTGTGGAGGAGACCACTGTATTTACATGCAGTATGGCAGGGGTGGGGAACCTCTGGCCCGTGGGCCGTATGCAGCCCGCGGGACCGTTTCATGTGGCCCCCGGCCCCCTGCCAGAAACTGCTAATGACCATAATGGAAGCGGTGATAAGCATGCGGGAGGCACAGGAAGGTAAGAACAGCGCAGCAGTGGCTGTACTCACCTTCCCTGTTCTTCTCCCCGCCGCGCTGTGTCTTGACACATACAGTGTCAGGACGTAGTGCACATAGACGCGCACTATGACCTGACGCTGTGCACAGTCAGGTCACAGTACAGCGCGGTGGGGAGAAGACCAAAGAGGGTAAGTGAACCTGCCAAGAGGCAGTGCTGTCTGGAGCTGGAAAGGTAAGTTTATTATTTATTTTGAAAGTGTAATCTGAAGTCTGATTGGGGCTCATCTGAGGTGGGGAAGGACTGATGGGGGCTCATTTGCAGCTGGGAGGGCTGATAGGAGTCTAATTTGAGGATGGAGGGCATATTGGTGGTCTGATATAAGGCGGGAGAAACTGATTGGAGTTTGAGGCTACTGGGCCTATTGGGGGTCTGATATGAGACTGCAGGGCCTGATAGGGGTCTAATTTGAGGCTGGGGGTCTATTGGGGGTCTGATATGAGACGGGGGGCCTATTGGGGACCCCTCTGGGTTTAGCTTGGCTGCCATTTATGCCAAATAAAGAACTAAATATATAACATTTTCAATTTAAATATTAGACTGCTATATGTGGTCAAAATGGCGCCTGTACTATATGTAATATATATATACCACAGGCGCCATTTTGTGCTGCAAAAATACAGCGCTCTAGATTTTTTTAATTGAAGCGCAATTTCTGTAACTTACCCCTAAGTCACTTAAATGTTTGACCAAATATAGCCGTCAAATTTTTACTTTGAGAAGTTTGCACGGCGCCCGAGTGATGTTACAAATATTCAAATGGCCCTCTGCAGCAAAAAGGTTCCCCACCCCTGCAGTATGGGGAGGAGAGATCGCTAAAGCCATTGCTCGTCCCCATACAGACTCGTTGTTTTCTGTCAGCAGAGATTGTTTGGACTGCAGGATCCGCTGCCTGCACATGGTGATTTAAGCATTTTGCTTGTTTAATGAGTAATCGGCAGCACGTTTACACCAACAGATAGTCTCTAAGAGTATTCCTATGAACGTTCATTAGCGATTATCTAGTGGATTCTTAGCCCGTGTAAAAGACCCTTTGGAGAGGTTAGATAGGGAACAGAGACGGGTAAAGATAAAATTTGGTGTGTAACCATTTCTGTGGGTGGTAATGAAGGACCAATGTTTCATAGAAAACATTCTTTTTTTATTTCAGATTTTTCTTTTTCACTTAAAGGGGTTGTCCGGGTTCAGAGAAGAACCCGGACATACCTGCAATTTCACCCAGGCAGCCCGCCTGAAGAGGGCATCGGAGCATCCTATGCTCCGATGCCCTCCTTTGCCCTGCGCTAATTAGCGCAGGGCAAAGGAATTTCGCCGGGTTCCGGTGACGTACCGGTCCCTGCCGGGCAGAGGCTTCCGCCCGGCAGTGAGTCGGTGACGTCATCGGCGCTGATGGACAGGCTTCAGCGCTGCCCTAGCCAGTAAAACGGCTAGGGCAGCGCTAAAGCCGGCCCATTAAGGCCGGTGACGTCACCGAACTCACTGCCGGGCGGAAGTACCCGCCCGGCAACGAGTATTTACAAAACAAGAGACCTTGCCCTGCGCGATCTAGCGCAGGGCAAGGGGGGGCATCGGAGTATGAGATGCTCCGATGTCCTCTTCAGGCAGGCTGCCTGGGTGAAATTGCAGGTATGTCCGGGTTCTTCTCTGAACCCGGACAACCCCTTTAAGTGTTACTATACCATTGAAAACTAAACACAAAACCTTGCCCTTCTGTAGCAGTAAGAAACCCCTTCTGAAGGGTATACTAGACACTCCGGTCATGCAGATGATTGTCGGGAGGGAAGCGTTCCCTCCCAACAATTGCCTGCTCGCTTGCTGAGAAGACTGCTTCTATTACATGCAGTGATCTTCTTAGCAACATGAGGAGAGCATGCTGAAAGATCTGGATTGCCCGATAAACGTGCTTCATCGTTCATCTTGCAATTGGTGGCAGTATTACACTGCAAGATGATGCTGGATCCAAACTACCTGAGATCATGTTCATTTTCCTCATGCTACATACTGTATTTGCCTGGTGATTTCAGCATGACAGTATATGTAAGTGATCCACTGAGATTACATTACAACTAGAGATGAGCGAAAATTCGGTTTGGCAGTTTTGCCGAACTACGTCAAGAAATTTGATTTGTTACGAATGACTTTGTCACAAATTTCTTTTCATCGATTGCGCCACTCCCAATCATTTAACCCCTCAGATGCCGTGTTCAAAGCTGACCATGGCTTCTGAGACTCACATTTATCTCCTCCGGGGTTAATTTGGTTTTTAAAAAAAACAGAGATACCATCTGCTCCTGTTTTGATTGAAGAAAACCTGCATAAGGACCTGCGACCGGCGTGATCACGTGGTGACATCTTCACTCTTGTCTCAGCTCCTTTGGTGGGTTTTCTTCAGTCAAGATGGGAGCAGATGGCATCTCTGTATTCAAATGGATGAGGTGTGCACCATTTTTTTTTATTTTCAACCACCATTTTAGGAAAAATTGATTCATTACCACAAATCACAAGGAAGTTCAGCTTTGTGACAAATCAAATTTTTCCTTAAATTCAGATAAAAGTCCACTTGGATACCTCCATGCGCTCAAGAATAATTGAAACAGATGTTACTTTAATGTCTCATTCACATGTCCATGTTTTGGTCAGTGTTTTCCATCAGTGATTGTGAGCCAAAAACAGGATTGGAGCCTCCACAGACATAAGGTATAAGGGAAAGATCTTCTCCTGTTCTGTGTTTAGAGCCGCACCTGGTTGAATGTGACATAATGCAGAGAAAAGGTGTGACCGCTACTGGTTGCAGCTTGCTACACCTCTGATCAACTTTTGACATTTGCAGTTATAATCTACACATACTGGAAATAATGGAATTTTATAACATCACAGCTATTTTCTATCTTTGCTGAGCTGGTGAATCTGGTGGTGATTCATTGCCATTCCATTATATATTCATCTTTCTGTGCTTACATTATATCAAGCTAATATCGGCATTACAAAGCCTAGCATCAACATGACTGACTGATGTTTCACTCACCGCAAGCATTTCTGGATTTCCAAATTCAATCATTGTTGTATCTAGCAATGGTTCTCTATTGTGAACTAAGGACACCATTTCATACATTATCTGGATCAGCCAATTTGTTCCTGAAACAAATAACATTAAATGTAACAGTGTAGTTTATAGATTTTGTCCTTCAAGTAATTTTATATAGAACTGATACAGATATATTATACAGTATATATTGCTGTTTATGCAGCCATCTGGTGCCTCTAGACCAGGGGTGGCCAACCTTACAGACACAAAGAGCCAGGAAAAAAAAAAGTATGACTACCAGGAGCCACAAGCTATACATTTGCACACAAGTCACCATATTTTTCACCCTATAAGATGCACCTAGGTTTTAGTGGAGGAAAAATTAGAGAATTTTTTTTTCGTCTGATGAAAAATATATCTGACCTAAAATATGATCCTCAACACAAATCAGACTCCCAGTGTCAGACCCTCAGTGCTCAGATCTCCTCCCATGCTCAGATCAGATCCCCCCCATGCTCAGACTAGACCCCCCTTGCTCAGATCAGACCCCTCATACTCAGATCTGAACCTCCTGTTCAGATCTGCCCCCCCATACTCAGATTAGAAAAACCATGCTCAGATCAAACCCCCCATGCTAAGATTAGAACCCCACCCAATGCTCAGATCAGACCCCCCATGCTCAGATCAGAAGCTCCCATGCCTAGATCAGACGCTAATTCTGTTCTATAATTTAGAAAAATGTACCTCCCCTGATTAGGCACTTGTTACACTCTTTCCAATGTGACTTGATGCGCACAATGCCAGGTGATGGCGCGCGTCTCCACATACTAAGTTCTGACACTGTGCGCATCGGGATGTAGTGAAGAGTGAGCTGGAGTTGCAGAGTAGCAACATGCTCAGTCAGGAAAAGAGATCTGAGCATGGGGTGGAGAGTGAGCCGGCCTGACTGCTTCCTGGCTCCACCAGAAGAGCCACACTTGAAGAGGCAAAGAGCCGCATGTGGCTCAAGAGCCACAGGTTGGCCACCTATGCTCTAGACCAAGAAGACATATGGGGGTCATTTATCAAGCTGTGTAAAGTAGCCCATAGCAACAGTTGCCCATAGCAACAAATCAGATTCCACCAAAGGAGCTGTGAAAAATTAAAGGTGGAATCTGATTGGTTGCTATGGGCAACTAAGCCAGTTCTACTTTACACCAGTTTGATAAATGACCCCAATAATAGCACTGTTCATAATTACATTGCTGTTTACATCTGCATTGCAATTTCTATTTATTTCTATTTCTATTTATAATGGAAGCCATCAAGCTTGACCCATTGTACAAAGTGTACCAACAGAGCCTGATGGCCCCCCTATGACTTAGGGTTCATGCACACAAACGTATTTTCTTTCCATCTATGTTCCATTTTTTTTTTTGTGGACCGTATGCGGAACCATTCATTTCAGTCCACAAAAAAACAGAAGTTACTCAGTGTGCATTCCGTTTCCATATGTCCGTATCTCCGTTCCACAAAAAAATATAACATGTCCTATTATTGTCTGCATTACGGACAAGCATAGTACTGTTCTATTAGGGGCCAGCTGTTCCGCAAAATACAGAATGCACATGGACCTCATTTTTTGCGGACGTCAAAATACATATGGTCGTGTGCATGAGCTTTTATAATGATGTCGATCTGGGATCTGTCATTTTGAGAGTGAGAATGACGTGGTATGTTGCTGTATGTGTTAAGTCAAATCGGAATTGCTGATGGAGTCTCTGATGAAAATGTGAACAGAACCTGTTTTAGGGTACAGCTACACAGTGACACTAGTCATGCAAAAGCTGAATCCTGACCCATTCATTTCAGTGGGGCTTTTCACATGGGCGATTTTTTTCACGCCTGAGTTCGCCGTTCCGTGCAAATCGCAGCATGCATATATTCTGCGTTTTGCACACAGCCCTGGCCCCATTGAATTGAATGGGGCTGCGTGAATAACGCATTGCATCCGCACACAAGTGCGGATGCAATGCGTGATTCACTGATGGTTGCTAAGAGATGTTGTTTGTAAACATTCAGTTTTTTATCACGCGCGTGAAAAACGCATTAAAACACTTCGTACCCGCGCGGAAAAAACTGAACGAACGTACGCAATCGCAGTCAAAACTGACTGTGATTGCGTGCGAATTGGTGGGGATGCGTGCCGATTTTCCGGAACGCATCCAGACCTAATCCGTGACGCCCCTGTGAAAGAGGCCTAATACACATATTCAGGGATGGATTTAGGCAAACCAGGTCCAAGCCACACCCAGACTGAGAATAGCTATGCAGGAGGGGCTGACAAAAGACAGCCGTCCACCAGAGCCAGACTGGGACTGAAATTCAGCCCTGGCATTTTAAAACTGAGAGGCCCACTGTGTGCTGAATATGAAATATGTTTTTGTGCCTCCCTCAATCCAACCACCGATCCACCACAGTCCTAATGGCATATTTGGATGGACATTATCATACCTCCCAACTTTGTAAACCACCAAAGAGGGACACATTCTGCGGTGGAAATTTTTTCTGCACTAGTCCCCTTAATGCCCCACATAGTAATTATTCCCCCTTCATGCCACTGCACAGTATTTATACCCACATTGTGTGTTCACAGAATTATGCCCAGCTGTGCCCCCAGTAATATGCCTACATTGTGCCCCCAGGAATATGCCCACATTGTACCCTTGTTAATATGCACACATTGTGCCCCCCAGTAATATGTCCAGCTGTCCCCCCAGTAATATGCCCAGCTGTGTCCCCCAGGAATATGCCCAGCTGTGTCCCCCAGGAATATGCCCAGCTGTGTCCCCCAGGAATATGCCCAGCTATGCCCCCAGTAATATTCCCAGCTGTGTCCCCCAGTAATATGCCCAGTTGTGCTCCCCAGTAATATGCCCAGCTGTGCCCCCAGTAATATGCCCACATTGTGTCCCCAGTAATATGCCCACATTGTATCCCCAATAGTATGCCCAGCTGTGCCCCAGTAATATGCCCACATTGTGCCCCCAGTAATATACCCAGCTGTGTCCCCCAGTAATATGCCAAGCTGTGCCCCCCAGTGATATGCCCAGCAGTGTACCACAGTAATATGCCCAGCTGTGTCTCCCAGTAATTTGCCCACATTGTGCCCCTCACAGAAAATTAAAAAATAAACACCATATACTTACCTTCTTCCTAGCAGCAGCAGGACATTATCTGCTCTGGTCTGTGGAGGGGGCGGAGCTTAGGCTAACTGTCGACTGGCCCCGCCCCCCACTTAGACAAGAGGTGCAGAGAGCCAGCCGGGAGGAGGAATAATGAAGCAGGTAGGCGATGCTGGCTCTCTGCTTCATCATGGCAACTGTCCCTGCGTCCTATGGAGGCAGAGACAGCTGCCAGAAAGCACAACATACCTCCCCCGTACTGGGACAGCAGGACAGCCACTGCAATCCGAGACTGTCCCGCTGGATCCAGGACGGTTGGGAGGTATGCATTATGTTAAGCACTACCAAGGGGAATAAAGAACTACATGCCTATTATATTCAGTGACATCTTCTCTAATGTAGATTTTCTCTTTCTTCATCTTCTCCATTGGAAGCAAACCGTCATGATGAAATCTTTCAGCCACGTCTCACTTCTGCAGAGTTTGCCATACATACATCTTAGATTCCTCACCTTTCCTTCATCCCCCTTGATGGTGCCCCAACACTAATTTCCTGCTGCTACTTCAATACTGAGCCCATAGTTCTCCCCAATGCCCCCAAATACTATGCTGAAGAAATAACAGTACCTTACAGATAGTCCCCCCAGCTCATTACTAATAGTGCCCCCTACTGTGATAATGTTCCCTGAGAGTGCCCCTGTCAGTAGTAGTATCCTCTACATTGTAACCAATAATAATAAGGTACCCACCACAGTACCACCAGTAGTAATAAGGCTCCCTTAAGTGTCCCTAGTAGTAATTAAGGCCCCCTGAAATGCCTCCAGTCTTAATAAGGCCCCCTACAGTTCACTAGTAGTATTTAGGCCCCTAAAATGCTCCCAATAGTAATAAACTCCTTTATTAGCCCCCTCAGCAGTTATTATGTCCTTTATAGTGCCCCATTAGTTAAGGTATCTCCCTTGAGTATCCCAATAGAGATGAGCAAATTCCTTGAAATTAATTTCAGGTGCGATTAACCCAAGTCAAATATGCTTCAATTGCCCTGAAAATTTGTAGTTAACAAGTAACTAAACCTTTATATGAAGTGATAATATGTTGTCCCTAGTGCCCTAATAAAACTATTTCTAATATACGTTATTAATCAATTTTGTATTTTTATTATACTTTTACTTCCCTAAAGTGCACCATTTACTGTGCGCTTAAAACTCAGTTCTCTGTACATTGCTGACTGCTCAAAGAACTGCAGGTCAGTTCTTAGCTTAGCAGAGCAGGCAGAAGCAGGAGCCCACTCCCCTCAGCTAATCCTGGTATAGTACATTGGTACAGAATACCCATGTTCTATGCCAGGAGTTAATAATCCTCCAGGGACCACGGGCAGTATGCTACTCTGAGCGGTATTTTTTCCTTATGCTTGAAGAGTATTATAGGCCAGGCTAAGCCTATCTGATGCCAACAGATTAAGTTTTACGGAACAGTGAGTGTGGACCCACTGTGCCAACTAACTGGTTTATCTTTGGGCTAAACCCTAAGGGTGTTATTTACTATTTAACCCATATACAGGGATCTGGACTTCGCTGCAGGGAAGCAACCAGATCAATACCTCTTGAGATAGTCCCAGTAT
>ONZH01001043.1:0-45233 GCA_900303285.1 Rhinella marina
GCCTTTGCCAGTTTTATGTCACCCAGCAAGACACTGTCACCTGTCCCCAGTCTAGGCAGAGTAGGGGGGAGTGGTACAGAAAGATGGTGAGGGAGTACCTAGCTGACCATACCAACGTCCGGACCGATCACTCTGCTCCATACAACTACTGGGTTTCAAAGCTGGACACGTAGCCTGAACTGGCGCTGTACGTCTTGGAGGTGCTGGTCTGCCCTGCCGCTGGCTTGCTGTCAGAGCGTGTATTCAGTGCAGCTGGTGGCGTCATCACCGATAAGCGTACACGCCTGTCAACTGACAGCGCTGACAGACTGACACTTGGCCTGGATTTCACCGGAATTTAAATCTCCTCCGGGGGAAAGCAGCTAAAGATTTACATTACTTATGTATCCGATTCCTCTTCTCTACTCCTCCTACTCCTCCTCCTTGTTGTCTTTGCCTAACGCTGACCAAAAAAACGCCATTTTTTAGAGGTCCAACTGGCACTCTTTTACCACAATTTTTCAGGAGGGCCCCCTACAGGCCCTCTCTCCAAACAATTTTTCCGGAGGTCCACCTACAGGCCCTCTCTCCAAACAATTTTTCCGGAGGGCCACCTACAGGCCCTCTCTCCAAACAATTTTTCCGGAGGGCCACCTACAGGCCCTCTCTCCAAACAATTTTTCCAGAGGTCCACCTACAGGCCATCTCTCCAAACAATTTTTCTGCAGTGTCAATTACAGACACTGTAAAACAATGTTTCAGGAGCGTCAGACAGTCCAAAACAATTTTTCAAGATGCGCAAGTACCGACATTTAAAAGAAAAATTTTTTTTGCTGAGGGTAGACTTTATGTACTCCGAAAAGAAAAAAATTTTTGGAGGCTCAACAAAAGCCATTTCACTGCATTCTCAGTCGGACAAAGTCATTGGTGGTGTAACCGCCATGCTGTGTCAGGCTAAATTTTTGGGTGCTTCACCAGCTACAGGGGCCACAAAAAATGTTTATGTGGTTCGCCTGCTCCCACAGTGTCACTCGCTCACTCTGTTGTCACCACCATAGTGGTTTGCACTATAGCAGCCCAAGTCTGCACATTCCCCTTTTTATCTCCAAGTGATCTATACTGCACGTCACGTAATAAAATAGGTTCTTTTGCTCTCAGTGATACAAATCCATTTCATAAAATCCTTTCTTTCTCTTTAACTGATCTATACTGAACGTCACTTTTAAAAATACGTCCTTTTCCTCTCTTTCCAAACTATTTTTCCGGATAGGTGCCATATACGGTATTAAACTGAGAAGAATACATAGAACACATACCACACTTGATCAATCTCATAGTTGACAACTGTACCGGTTGATGCTAAATTTTTAAGTTGGGGTCCTGCGTCGTCATTCGAACTCCATCCGTTGTCACCACCACACACGCTAGCCAAGGGGGCACTCCTCTGGCTCTTCCAGCTCAACCTCCTTCCCCCCAGCCTGCCCCCCACCTACAGGCCCTCTCTCCAAACAATTTACCCGGGTAGGGGACGTATTAGATATTGTACAGATTTTTTTTTGGTTCTCCTTTTAATTGCCTCCTGCGATAGTGCGATAGACGGGAATCGAACCCGGGTCAACTGCTTGGGAAGCAGCTATGCTCACTACTTTACCACTAACAGCCACAGCAACTGATAAGAACAGATACTACACTTGATGTAAGCCAACATTTCGACAATCGATAACCCGAAACAGGTCCGCCGTCGAGCCCGGCGTTCGGCCACCCTGAGCATTTCACATACTCTGACCGAGTCTGACCCTCGGGCCACTCATGTACTACCCACTTGGAGGATTGCGGGGCCTACCTCGTTCACAGTTTCTCAGAATTACTGTGCCACTTTCTCCAACCCCTCCTCCTCCACCTTCGAATTACCATCCGTGCTTCACCTCCTGCTACATCAGTCTAACTCGGTCACTCTGTTGTCACCGCCATGCTGCGTCAGGCAAAATTTTTGGGTGGCTCACCTGCTACCTCATCTAACTTGGTCACTTGTTGGTGTCACCGCCATGCTGTGTCAGGCTTATGCCTGCATCGTGAGGCTGGGGATAGGAGAGCAGTGCCAGCGTGGGCATGGGTGATGGACCTTCGTTGCACCTAGTTGGGTGCTTCCCTATATATTCCCACCATGCCAGCCATGGGTTGTACATTAACTAATAACAGGGAAAACAAAAAAATATTTTACAGGAGGGTCAACCGCAGTCACTCCAAAACAATTTTACATGAGGGAGTGTCTCCCCGTCTGCCATCGTGTTCGGTCAGGCTGTCAGTAGGTATACCACCTCTGTCGTCCGCAGAAGCGGCCACTATGAGGAAGGCCACGGCAAGAACATCCCCTTTTCAATTGAGAGCAAGTGTAGAATTATAGGAGGATGACACTTTTCTTCAGTGGATTCACCTTCCCCTTTATCATCGCCAGACAACAGTTGGTGAAAAAGTAATTGGCAATGATGAAGAAAATGTAACGGTGCAGTGGACCGTCTGTGACGCAAAACCTATATATTCCCACCATGCCAGCCATGGGTTGTACATTAACTAATAACAGGGAAAACAAAAAAATATTTTACAGAAGGGTCAACTACAGACACTCCTAAACACTTTTTTAGGAGGGTCAACTTCGGACACTCCAAAACAAATTTTTGGGAGGCTCGCCTACAAACATTTGACTGCTACCTCAATCTAACTTGGTCACTTGTTTGATGTCACTACGCTGTCACCATGATGTGTCAGGCTTATGCCTGCGTCATGGGGCGGGGGATAGCACAGCAGTGCCAGCATGAGCAGTGGTGCCACCTGCAGGTGGTGATGGACCTTCGTTGCACCTAGTTGGGTGCTTCCCTAACATGTGATGGGCATGTGCCTCGCCTTTCTTGGTCTGGTTTAGCACAATTGCCATGAGGGTAACCACCAGGCTGTTGCCTGAGAATTTGGGGTAATGGTGGGATTAGGCAGCCTCAGAGGCATCCATGCATGCTGCCCCTGCTGTTTCCTGTCCATTTCCATGGTGTTTCCATCATTTTCTGATGTTTCCAGGTTTTCACCCAGCCTTCCCTAGGCAGAGCCTTGGTCCCCTGCAAAAATGCTTGAGTCTCCCATTGACTTCAATGGGGTTCGTTACCCGAAACGAGCACCCGAGCATCGGGAAAAGTTCGACTCGAATAACGAGCACCCGAGCGTTTTAGTGCTCGCTCATCTCTAGTTAATATATTATAATAACCATTCCTGTAGTCTGTGCAGAGCTTGGGCTACTTCACCCTGGATAAAGATTCATTTTGCCCCCTCACCTGTACCCACTGCTAGACCACATATATACTGCTGCATTATGCTTTATAATACATACATTGCTTGCACACGTTATACATAACAAGTACATATATACACAATAACCACATACACACATATAGATTCACATTACACATAACACACGTATATTCATAATATCACACACACATATACACTCACCGGCCACTTTATTAGGTACACCTGTCCAACTGCTCGTTAACACTTAATTTCTAATCAGCCAATCACATGGCGGCAACTCAGTGCATTTAGGCATGTAGACATGGTCAAGACAATCTCCTGCAGTTCAAACCGAGCATCAGTATGGGGAAGAAAGGTGATTTGAGTGCCTTTGAACGTGGCATGGCTGTTGGTGCCAGAAGGGCTGGTCTGAGTATTTCAGAAACTGCTGATCTACTGGGATTTTCACGCACAACCATCTCTAGGGTTTACAGAGAATGGTCCGAAAAAGAAAAAACATCCAGTGAGCGGCAGTTCTGTGGGCGGAAATGCCTTGTTGATGCCAGAGGTCAGAGAGAATGGGCAGACTGGTTCGAGCTGATAGAAAGGCAACAGTGACTCAAATTGCCACCCGTTACAACCAAGGTAGGCAGAAGAGCATCTCTGAACGCACAGTACGTCGAACTTTGAGGCAGATGGGCTACAGCAGCAGAAGACCACACCGGGTGCCACTCCTTTCAGCTAAGAACAGGAAACTGAGGCTACAATTTGCACAAGCTCATCGAAATTGGACAGTAGAAGATTGGAAAAACGTTGCCTGGTCTGATGAGTCTCGATTTCTGCTGCGACATTCGGATGGTAGGGTCAGAATTTGGCGTCAACAACATGAAAGCATGGATCCATCCTGCCTTGTATCAACGGTTCAAGCTGGTGGTGGTGGTGTCATGGGTGGGGAATATTTTCTTGGCACTCTTTGGGCCCCTTGGTACCAATTGAGCATCGTTGCAACGCCACAGCCTACCTGAGTATTGTTGCTGACCATGTCCATCCCTTTATGACCACAATGTACCCAACATCTGATGGCTACTTTCAGCAGGATAATGCGCCATGTCATAAAGCTGGAATCATCTCAGACTGGTTTCTTGAACATGACAATGAGTTCACTGTACTCAAATGGCCTCCACAGTCACCAGATCTCAATCCAATAGAGCATCTTTGGGATGTGGTGGAACGGGAGATTCGCATCATGGATGTGCAGCCGACAAATCTGCGGCAACTGTGTGATGCCATCATGTCAATATGGACCAAAATCTCTGAGGAATGCTTCCAGCACCTTGTTGAATCTATGCCATGAAGAATTGAGGCAGTTCCGAAGGCAAAAGGGGGTCCAACCCGTTACTAGCATGGTGTACCTAATAAAGTGGCCGGTGAGTGTAGTTACACACAATACAAATGCATCTCCTGCAGAGCTCTTTCATCCCAGCAGTACAAAAGCAGCCATGGTGAACAGAGAAGAGAGCTTCTCTGCTGACCCTGCAATCCATCAGTGGTGGCCGTGCTTGCACACTACAGGAAAAAGCACAGGCCTATGTGAGCTCCCACAGTCCCAGCCACCAGAGAGGCTGGTGCTTTTTCCTATAGAGTACAAGCACAGCCACCACTGATGGATTGAAGGGTGGTCATAACCATAGAAACGAGCTGTGTATAATGTAATGGAAAAATAAATCAAACCAGCAGCTAGGCAATATGGACAATCACAATACATTAGTAAGTACCTTGTATTAACTTTCTGTACATAATGCCACTTACTGAAGTGAGATAACCCCTTCAAGCCCACACATGACATACAGGCCCCTTTTACCTACAGCTAAGGATTTCTATGATGTAGCCAAAGCAACTATATGTAATAAGTAGGCTTCAGTACCCATCACATGATTTCACACAGTGGAAATCAGTTCAGTGGGTGGAAGGGAAGGGATGTAGAGGAAGGGAGAGTATTTTTTTCCCAAACATTATATTTAATTTTCTATTAAGAGGGCTAAATAAAGATATATCCTCACCAGAGACCAGCCAGGATCTATGAGTGATGTCTGACAGTAGCTGACCAGAGAATGAAGCTGTTGTGTCCCTCACAGGTCATTGCAGGCTATATTCTCTTCAGGAGATAGGGGGTGTTGCAGGGTACAGAATACTCATTAAATAATGGTGATCCTGATTTATTGTTGCTGCACAGCATTACCTATGACTAGAAAGGATCAGAATTACAGGCCACTAACAATTCACATTAGTGAGCCTTGCTCCACATTCCTTCAGACTTCACACTCGCTGACCATAACAGCACAGTGCAGCATGGTGTCTCAGTGGTAAGCACTGGTGCCTTGCACTGCTGGGGTACTAGGTTTGAATCTGACCAAGGACAACATCTCCAAGGAGTATGTATTTTTCTTTCTTATGCACTGCCCTCTGCAAGTCTTAATCTTGTTACAGCCCCCTCATGCTGCTCTATCGCTCTGTGGCCGAGTTCTCTATAGCTGGACATAAAGTCGTTATGTTGTCCCAGCCACACAGAGCTCCTGAATGTTGTGGTAACTGCTGACCATGTTACTGTTAACTGTATTACTATTTAAGAAGGCCCTTTTGGAATATAAGATAGTTGTTGGTGGAGGCCATGGGACACGAGCACCGGGTGCCTTTCCTATAATCTGGCCTTGCTCATATGCCGTATTAGAGCATATTGATGCTGTGAGTTAGAGTAAGTTGTCCTAATAGAGTAGTTTACCAGGTTCTGCATACCGTATGTTTCGCTTTATAAGACGCACCCAATGATAAGACGAGCTTCTACAAAAGACCCTATCTGGGTATGGATTTTTATACACTTATTACATTAGCTTAATAAAGCCTATTTGCCCTACTTGACCCAGATACTACCAAGCTATAAAAAAGAACCTATATTAGTAACATAGTAACATAGTAACATAGTTTATAAGGCCGAAAAAAAGACATCTGTCCATCCAGTTCGACCTGTTTTCCTACAAGTTGATCCAGAGGAAGGCAAAAAACCCCTGTGCGGTAGAAGCCAATTTTCCTCACTTTAGGGGAAAAAATTCCTTCCTGACTCCAATCAGGCAATCAGAATTACTCCCTGGATCAACAACAACCCATATCTAGTAACTATAACCTGTAATATTATTACCCTCCAGAAATACATCCAGGCCCCTCTTGAACTCTTTTACTGAACTTACCATCACCACCTCCTCAGGCAGAGAGTTCCATAGTCTCACTGCTCTTACCGTAAAGAATCCTCTTCTATTTTTGTGAACAAACCTTCTTTCCTCCAGGCGCAGAGGATGTCCCCTCGTCATGGTTACTGTCCTTGGGATAAAGAGATCATGGGAGAGATCTCTGTACTGACCCCTGATATATTTATACATAGTTATTAGATCTCCCCTCAGTCGTCTTTTTTCTAAAGTGAATAACCCTAATTTTGATAATCTTTCTGGGTACTGTAGTCCACCCATTCCAGCTATGACTTTAGTTGCCCTCCTCTGAACCTCTCCAGCTCTGCTATGTCTGCCTTGTTCACAGGAGCCCAGCACTGTACACAGTACTCCATGTGTGGTCTGACTAGTGATTTGTAAAGTGGCAGGACTATGTCTCATCACGGGCATCTATGCCCCTTTTGATGCAACCCATTATCTTATTGGCCTTGGCAGCAGCTGTCTGACACTGGTTTCTGCAGCTTAGTTTGCTGTTCACTAAAATTCCTAGGTCCTTTTCCATGTCAGAGTTACCCAATGTTTTACCATTTAGTATGTACTGGTGACTTGCATTATTCCTTCCCATATGCATAACCTTACATTTGTTAGTGTTAAACCTCATCTGCCACTTCTCTGCCCAAGCCTCCAGTCTATCCAGATCCATCTGTAGCAGTGTACTGTCCTCTTCTGTGTTAATTACTTTACACAGTTTAGTGTCATCTGCAAAAATTGATATTTTACTGTGCAAGCCTTCTACAAGATCATTAATAAATATATTGAAGAGAATAGGGCCCAATACTGACCCCTGTGGTACCCCACTAGTTACAGTGACCCAATCTGAGTATGTACCATTAATAACCACCCTCTGTTTTCTATCACTGAGCCATTTACTTACCCACATACAGACATTTTCTCCAAGGCCAAGCATTCTCATTTTATATACTAACCTTTTATGTGGTACCGTGTCAAATGCTTTGGAGAAGTCCAGATATACGATATCCATTGATTCCCCGCGGTCAAGTCTAGAACTTACCTCCTCATAGAAACTGATTAAATTGGTTTGACACGACCGATCCCTCATGAAGCCATGCTGATATGGAGTTATTTGCTTATTTTCATTGAGGTACTCCAAGATAGCATCTCTTAGAAAACCTTCAAACAGTTTACCCACTACAGATGTTAAACTTACCGGCCTATAGTTCCCGGGCTCTGTTTTTGGACCCTTTTAGAATATTGGCACCACATTTGCTATGCGCCAATCCTGTGGAACACTCCCTGTCAGTATAGAGTCCTTAAATATCAAGTATAAGGGTTTGGCAATGACATTACTTAATTCTCTTAGGATACGTGGGTGTATGCCATCCGGTCCTGGCGATTTGTCTATTTTATTTTTTTAAGACGCCCCAGTACTTCTTCCTGGGTCAGACAGGACACTTTTAAAGGGGAATTCACTTTTATATTCTGCATTTCATCTGACAGTTTATTTTCCTCAGTGAATACAGTGGAGAAAAAAAATATTTAAGAGTTTTGCTTTCTCCTCATCGCTCTCTGCTACTCCCCCCTCACTACTCTGTAAGGAGCCGACACCTTCAGATTTATACTTTTTAGTATTTATATAATTGAAGAACATTTTAGGGTTAGTTTTACTCTCTTTAGCAATTAGTCTTTCAGTCTCTAGTTTAGCTGCTTTTATTTGTCTTTTACAAATTCTATTTTTTTCCTTATAGTTTTTCAATGCTTCCTCGCTCCCCTCCTGTTTTAGTGATTTAAATGCTTTCTTTTTGTCATTTATTGCTTTTTTTTACAGTTCTATTTATCCACATTGTTTTTTCTTGTTTCTTATCATTTTATTCCTATACGGTATGTACCTCTCACAATTAGATATTAGGATGCTTTTAAAAATATCCCATTTTGTGGCTGTATTTTTATTTTCAAGCATTTTGTCCCAGTTAGTTAGACCTATGGCCTCTCTTAGATGGCTAAATTTAGCATTTTTGAAGTTTGGTATTTTTGTTCCTCCCTGAAGAAATGCTTTTTTTAATGACAATTGGAAGGTTATTATGTTATGGTCACTGTTTCCCAGGTGTCCCCCGACCTGCACATCTGTTATTCTGTCAGGTCTATTGGTTAATACTAAGTCCAGTATGGCCTTCCCTCTAGTCGGGTCCTGAACCAGTTGGGAAAGGTAATTGTCTTTGGTTATTGCCAAGAACCTGTTTCCTTTATGAGATATACAGGTTTCAGTTTCCCAGTCTATATCTGGGTAGTTGAAGTCCCCCATAATAACAACCTCATTCTGATTTGCCGCTTCGTCTATTTCATTTAGAAGTCGATTTTCTGTGGCCTCTGATATATTAGGTGGTTTATAATAAACTCCTATTAGTATTTTATTATTGTTTTTGGCTCCATTTATTTCTACCCACAGTGACTCCACATCTTCATGTCCCTCACTTATATCTTCCCAGATTGTGGACTTTAGACAGGACTTTATATAAAGGCAGACCCCTCCCCCTCGCCGGTTTTGACAATCCTTTCTAAAAAGATTGTAACCCTGTACATTAACTGCCCAGTCATAGCTATCATCCAGCCATGTCTCAGTTACCCCCACTATGTCATAGTCCTCCTCACACATCACTAATTCCAGCTCACCAGTTTTATTAGTCAGGCTTCTGGCATTAGTGTACATACACTTAAGAGGTCTATGTATATTTTTTACCCCGTTTGTCAATTTACTATTACTTATGAAATGAATATCCGGGGTTCTTGGGTTACTTTGGTTGTTGTTTTGCACAGTCTTCTCCCTACATTCCTTACTAACCCCAGCCCCCACTAACCCCCCACTTTTCCTTCCTATGACCCACTCTCTATCTACACTATCTACCCCCTTATTAGTATGGGCACCCACCCTCCCCCCAGATCCTAGTTTAAAAGCTCCTCCAGCCGTCTAACCATTTTTTCCCCCAGGGCAGTTGCACCCTCCCCATTAAGGTGCAGCCCATCCCTACTATAGAGTCTGTAGCCGACAGAGAAGTCGGCCCAGTTCTCCATGAACCCAAACCCTTCCTTCCTGCACCAGCCTCTGAGCCACTTATTTAACTCCCTAATCTCCCGTTGTCTCTCTAGTGACGCTCGTGGCACTGGTAGTATTTCTGAAAACACTACCTTGGAGGTCCTGGACTTTAGCTTCTCACCTAGTTCCCTAAAATCATTTTTAAGGACCTTCCATCTCCCCCTGACTTTGTCATTGGTGCCAACATGTACCATGACCGCCGGGTCTTCCCCAGCCCCACCTAGGATAGTTAAAACCTTGCTACATGAGCTTAATCACTTTAAAACAACTGTTGTCAAAACATGCTGTCCCTATTGTCTTGTTCTGGTGCAAACGTGAGTGCGAGAATGCGCGCTTGCCCACAGCTGACTGCACCTAACACCTATTATTGAAGTATGCCACACTAGAGATGAGCGTGCATGCTCGGCCGAGCATGCTCGAGTGCCATTTTTGCATATTTGCGTACGCATTTTAAAATCCGTACGCTATTCATACGCATATTTTAATCTATACGCAAATGCGTACGAATAGCGTACGAATAGCGTACAAATTCAATTTGTACACTATTCGTACTAGTATTCGCTTTATAAGACGCACTGCCATTTCCCCCCTACTTTTGGGGGGGGGGAAAGTGCGTCTTATAAAGCGAAAAATACGGAATATTATGTAATGTTTTGTGCATCCCCCCGCCAAATCTTGCATCACATTGGGGACTTTTGTGAGTCTGAAATGCCAGAGGGGGAGAGGTGACTATGCAAGAATTCCGCTCTCTGTATTGTAGTTTTGCAAAGTTCTGAAATGTTGGCTTTTTTTGTAATCCATAATCTACAATAGAGTTACAGTAGCTGCACTTACACTTAGCCACAGTGACTCCTCTTTGAATTGTAAAACAGGAAATCTAGGAACCATTGTTCTCATGATATCTCATAATATCTGCAAATGTGGATACCGGGCAAGTTCATCCCACACTTCTCATGGGTCCCATTATCAATATGCTGATTCTTGCTCACAAAACAGACAAGAAAAGGACATGTTCAGCTCAGCATGTGAGCTCACTTGGGCTAAATTTTCAAAATGTCTAATAAACAACCATGTACTGCATGCATTATACTTGCACATGAAAAAGTGAAATTCCATATATGTTTGGCATTGTAACTGGCATTGTGTGTGGACCCACTGTGCCAACTAATAATTTTGACTTTGGGTTAAACCTAAGGGCAATGTCCTGGTGGGTCCCTGGCATTCACCCTTTAACCCTGTACAGAGATCTGACCTTTACTGAAGGGAACCAACCAGGCCGCTACCTCCTGGAGTAGTTTTACTGTAGATGGCAGCTGACCCACAAAGGTCTGAGACACCAATGTGAAGCACCAAGGAATCAGGCATAGTTTGCATAGAGTGCAAGGTCAGGGCAGGCTGAGTACATGCGTAATCCAGATAGCAATTCCAAGGTCAGGGCAGGCTGCCAGGAGCAGAATTGGTAGTCAGGTGAGTTATGTACAGTACATGGATAGTCAAGACAAGAGATCACACCTGGATACTGGTTGCTGGTTACAAAACACAAGATAACCAGCTAAATAGGGAGACTGATCAGACTTAGTCAGCAGCTGGGAAGGGAACAAGAGTAAAGTATTAACTCACATAGTGCTGAAAGGAAGTTCACTGAACACTAGTCCCAATGCCCAAAGGGATACAGGAGCCATGCCCGCGTATGCTCGGAACAGCAGGACAGTGGTGGACAGGGAGTACAAATGTAAAGGACATTCTTGTTATATAACTTCAGTCTGGTAGCAGCTAAAGATGGCATTGTGTGGAGTGTATGATGCTTATGCACCAGAAATCTTGTGTACAAAAATCACAGATTTTGGCACAAGTACTGTTTTGCGCCGAAAATACATGAATGTTAGGCATTTTCTGACATCCTTGCCACTTTTACAGGAGGAGGCAATGTAGGACTTCTGTGGTCTGACTCATTTAACAACTGTAGCGCATTATACCTGAAATCTATACAATGCACAATCTGGTGTACAGTGCACTATTAAGACCGGCATTAGAAAAATATAATTGAAAATTTTTAACTTTACACCTCTTTGCACTTAAATGGATTAGGTACGCAAGTATAATTTTTTAAACATTTTACTGATATTTCAGGGAAAACAATTTGTTACCACAATGCATGAGGAAACATGGCTTCGCGGTGAATCAGATTTTTTCTGGAATTCGGATCGAAGTCCACTTTGTTAACTTCGATTCTCAACACTAATATTAGTCTTAATCTTTTAATCCTAGACATTTGAAACACTGGGGGGAATTTATCATTAGGAAAATATTTGAAGTCAGTTTTGCTTCAGTCTGTGTTGGAGTACTTTCTGCCACATTTATCAAACGTCACAGGTTGTTTGATAAATGTGGCTTGTCCTTAAACCTAACACTTCTGTCTAGGGAAGCTACTCCACTTTTCCTACTCCACCCTCCTCCTGGAGTGAGATTGCGACTATTTTGCAACCTTTTTAAAAAAGTTGCAATGATAAATCTGGAGTGAAACTCATTAACATGGCTAACCACACCCACTTTTCCACCCATATTACAAACTGGAGTGAGTGGTGTACACATGCAAAAAGTCGCAAAAAAATGCGCAAAAAAGTCGCAAAAGCCCTATCGTGCGACTTTTTGAAGACATAATTCTGGAGTGAAGGTGTGATAAATCAGGGCCTTATAGTATATCAAATGTATATGCCACTTCTAGGACTCTCATTTATCAGGAGAATAGGGGTCCCTTTCTTCATCTTTTGATCTCAAGAAAGGAAGTTGTTATGCACATGGTTCTCTCCATTGTATTTTATGTGAGTTGCTAACACAGTTTTTCAACATTACCATAAACTACAATCACTCATGAACACCTCATCTATCACCTTCTGGAATGCCACACAGGAGACAGGAAACACTATTCTGCAAATAAAGTCCAGGGATGACCATGCAGTTCACCATTAGTGCTTACTCATTCCTGTTGCTGTGTCTGTGACCAGGCGGTTGGGGCAGCACAGAAGGACATTGCAGGCTGCATGTGGCCTTTGGTCAACAGATTGTGTAGCCTTAGTATAAAGGATAGTCCTACTAATACTACTACTATTAGTAATAACAGTATGTGTAAATATGTGTGTATTGTAATGAAACTCATTATAGAGGTTCTCCGGGAATTAATAAAATTACTGAAAATACTTAAATATTACTTTATTAATATATTCCCCAAAAAAATTTCATTAATTATAATGGGTTTTTTTGTCTAAGAAGGAATCATCATTAGTACACACAACCTGTCCTAATCACACAGTAGGAAAGGTTACTTCACAACATTGATCTAAAGAGCCACCTCATCCTCCTGTCTGATCTGCTTGCAGGAATTAAGGTCCTGAATACAGCTGTTAAGATCTTCAGCTGAATCTCTGTAGGAATGGAGTTCATGAGGAGACATGAATAGAGATGAGCGAGCACTAAAATGCTCGGGTGCTCGTTATTCGAGTCAAACTTTTCCCGCTGCTCGGGTGCTCTTTTTCGAATAACGAACCCCATTGAAGTCAATGGGAGACTCGAGCATTTTTTGCAGGGGACCAAGGCTCTGCCTAGGGAAGGCTGGGTGAAAACCTGGATACCTCAGAAAATGATGGAAACACCACGGAAATGGACAGGAAACAGCAGGGGCAGCATGCATGGATGCCTCTGAGGCTGCCTAATCCCACCATTACCCCAAATTCTCAGGCAACAGCCTGGTGGTTACCCTTTTGGCAATTGTGCTCACCCAGACCAAGAAAGGCGAGGCACATGCCCATCACATGTTAGGGAAGCACCCAACTAGGTGCAACGAAGGTCCATCACCGCCAATTTTCAGGGACACGGTAATGGTGACCCACTTAAAAATGCTGCCTGACAACCTGGCGGTGAACCCCTGATTGTCTGTCTTTCAATAAGATTGCAGTGTAAAGCATGGTGGTGAGCCTCAGTAATAAGAATGCAGTGTAAAGCATGGCGGTGAGCCTCAGTATGACTTTTTGGATGGAGATTGCATGTGGTCATGTACTCCCTGGAACCCCATAGTCACCCCTTCTCTGATGTGCTACCCCAGAACATTCTCTGCCCCAATTCGCAAGACCTTTTGCAGTCTCCGTGTGCTGACAGTGGGGATTTACCAGTGTTGTCTGAGGAGGTGGTGGACAATGGCGAGACACAGGTGTCGGGGGGTGAGGTAGTTGTATGGGAAGCAAGTTAAAGTGGGGACTCCTTGGGGGGACTTTCTCATGATGGGACAGATTCAACTTGGGTGGATCAGGCACAGGAACAGATCAATTTTTTTTTTTTTGTGTTTAACTTTTATTTAGCACAAATAACCACAGAGATATTTATTCGTTCTCTTCGCTGCGCAATCTGGCGTTGGGGTTCGTCACTTTGATGGCGATCTGTGCCGCTCTCTCCACAATGGTCTTTCGGTTCTTTGAGGAGACGTTGAGGAGATCAGTGAAATTCAGTGAATGACGACGCAGGACCCCAACTTAAAAAATTTGCATCAACCGGTAAAGTCGTAAATTATGAACTTGATCAATTGTGGCATGTATTCTTCTCAGTTTAATACCGTATATGGCAGCTATCCGGAAAAATAGTTTGGAGAGAGAGAAAGATAGGAAAAAGACGTAAATTGTTTGGAGAGAGGGCCTGTAGGTGGACCTCCGGAAAAATTGTTTGGAGAGAGGGCCTGTAGGTGGCCCTCCGGAAAAATTGTTTGGAGAGAGGGCCTGTAGGTGGACCTCCGGAAAAATTGTTTGGAGAGAGGGCCTGTAGGTGGCCCTCCGGAAAAATTGTTTGGAGAGAGGGCCTGTAGGTGGACCTCCGTAAAAAATTGTTTGAAGAAAGGGCCTGTAGGTGGACCTCCGGAAAAATTGTTTGGAGAGAGGGCCTGTAGGGGGCCCTCCTGAAAAATTGTGGTAAAAGAGTGCCACTTGGACCTCTAAAAAATGGCGTTTTTTTGGTCAGCGTTAGGCAAAGACGACATGGAGGAGGAGTAGGAGGAGTAGAGAAGAGGAATCGGATACATAAGTAATGTTAATCTTTAGCTGCTTTCCCCCGGAGGAGATTTGAATTCCGTTGAAATCCAGGCTTTGTTCATTTTAATAAGCGTCAGCCTGTAAGCGCTGTCAGTTGACAGGCGTGTACGCTTATCGGTGATGACGCCACCAGCTGCACTGAATACCTGCTCTGACAGCTCGCTAGCGGCAGGGCAGGCCAGCACCTCCAAGGCGTACAGCGCCAGTTCAGGCCACGTGTCCAGCTTTGAAACCCAGTAGTTGTATGGAGCAGAGTGATCGCTACGGACGTTGGTATGATCAGCTAGGTACTCCCTCACCATCTTTCTGTACAGCTCCCCCCTACTCTGCCTAGACTGGGGACAGGTGACAGTGTCTTGCTGGGGTGACATAAAACTGGCAAAGGCCTTAGAGAGCGTTCCCCTGCCAGTGCTGGACAAGCTGCCTGCTCGGCTCCTCTCCCCCGATACTTGGCCCACAGAACCATGTCCTCTGCCGCTAGCGGCGTCATATGGGAAGGATTGTTTCAGCTTGTGCACCAGGGCCTGTTGATATCTATTCACTCTCATATTCCTTTCCTCTGCAGGGATGAGAGTGGAAAGGTTCTGCTAGTACCGTGGGTCCAGGAGAGTGAACACCCAGTAATCGGTGTTTGAAAAAATGCTTCTAACGCAAGGGTCATGGGATAGGCAGCCTAACATGAAGTCTGCCATGTGTGCCAGAGTCCCAACACGTAAGAATTCCCTCTCCTCACTGGCCTGACTCTCCATTTCCTCCTCCTCCTCCAAGTCCTCCTCTTCAGCTCATACACGCTCAGGAGTTAAGGACTGAGAACTGGTACCCTTTTCTGTCTCGCCGACATTCTCCTCCTCTTCCTCCTCTTCCTCCTTATCCCCCTCCTCCGATACGCGCTGAGAAACAGACCGGAGGGTGCTCTGGCTATCAAGCGACGTATCTTCCTCCACCGTCTCTTGTGACAAGCGCAAAGCATCCGACTTGATGCTGAGCAGTGAGTTTTTCAACAGGCAAAGCAGCGGGATGGTGAGGCTGATAATGGCGGCATCGCCGCTGACCATCTGTGTTGACTCCTCAAAGTTGCTCAACACCTGGCAGATATCAGACATCCACGTCCACTCCTCATTGTAGACTTGAGGAATCTGAGTGACCTGACTACCAGTTCTGGTGGAAGTTGACATCTGGCAGTCTACAATAGCTCTGCGCTGCTGGTAAACTCTGGATAACATGTTTAATGTCGAATTCCATCTCGTGGGCACGTCGCACAACAGTCGGTGAGCGGGCAGTTGTAGGCGGCGCTGCGCTGCCCTGAGAGTGGCAGCATCTGTGGTCGACTTGCGGAAATGCGCACAGATGCGGCGCACCTTGGTGAGCAAATCAGACAGATTGGGGTATGTCTTGAGGAACCGCTGAACTATTAGATTGAACACGTGGGCCAGGCATGGCACATGTGTCAGTCTGCCGAGTTGCAGAGCCGCCACCAGGTTACGCCCGTTGTCACACACAACCATGCCTGGCTTGAGGTTCAGCGGTGCCAGCCACACATCGGTCTGCGCCGTGATGCCCTGTAACAGCTCTTGGGTGGTGTGCCTTTTGTCACCTAAGCTCAGCAGTTTGAGCACCGCCTGCTGGCGCTTACCCACGGCACTGCTGCTGCGCCTAGAGATACCGACTGAAGGCGCCGTGCCCACGGATGGTAATTCGGAGGAGGAGGTGGAGGAGAAGGTGGAGGAGGGGTCGGAGGAGGAGGCATAGTACGTCTGAGAGACCGTGACCGAGGTAGGCCCCGCAATCCTCGGTGTGGGCAGTACATGAGCGGCCCCAGGGTCAGTCTCGGTCCCAGCCCCCACCAAGTTAACCCAATGTGCCGTCAGTGAGATATAGTGTCCCTGCCCGGCAGCACTTGTCCACGTGTCCGTGGTTAGGTGGACCTTCTCAGAAACAGCGTTGGTCAGGGCACGGATGATGTTCTGTGACACGTGCTAGTGTAGGGCTGGGACGGCACATCGGGAAAAATAGTGGCGGCTGGGGACCGAATACCGAGGGGCAGCCACCGCCATGAGATTGCGAAAGGCCTCGGTCTCTATCAGCCTATAGGGCAGCATCTCCAGGCTCAGCAATTTAGAGATGTGGACGTTGAGGGCTTGGGCATGTGGGTGGGTGGAACTGTATTTACTCTTGCGCTCCAGCGTCTGCTGTAAAGACAGATGAACGCTGCGCTGGGACACATTGGTGGACACTGTGGAGGATCGTGGAGGCGAAAATGTGGTTTTCCGGCGGGAGGCGCTCGTGCCGGGGTCCTGGGCAGGGGGTTGTCTAGCAGAGGCAGCGAGTGACACAGGGGAGGGAGCAGTGGTGTGACCCGCAGGAGGTGGTGAACGGCCTTGGTTCCATTGACTGGGGTGTTTAGCACTCATATGCCTGCGCATGCTGGTGGTGGTTAGGCTAGTAGTTGTGGCACCCCTGCTGATCCTGGTGTGGCACAGGTTGCACACCACAGTCCGTCGGTCATCCTCACTTTATTTAAAGAACCTCCAGACTTGCGAACATCTAGGCCTTGCCACGGGAGCTTCACTACGTGAAACAGTTGCTGCTGATGCACCAGCTCTGGCCCTGCTTCTCGCTCTGGCCACACCACTGCCTCTTCCAACCTGTTCTGGTGCAGCACTCGCCTCCGCCTCAGAAGCACTGTCTTCACTCGGCTTATCAACCCAGCTTGGGTCAGTCACCTCGTCATCCTCCGATTCCTCAGTCTGCTCCCCCCTCGGACTTCCTGCTCTGACAACAACTTCACCACTGTCTGACAACCGTGTCTCCTCATCGTCCGACACCTCTTTACAAACTTCTTCCACTAACTCAACATTGTCATCATCATAATCATCACCCACAGACTGCGACAGTTGGAAAACTTGGGCATCGGGAACGAGGTCAGCAGCAACCTGAGAAGTGGTTTGTGACTCTGGGAAGGGTCCAGAAAACAGTTCCTGAGAGTATGCCGGATCGCATTCCAAATTTTCCTGGGAGGGGGCAGACTGGGGGGAAGGAGGTTGAGGTGGAGGAGCCAGAGGAGTGCTCCCTTGGGTAACGTGGGTGGACACCGTGGAAGACTGACTGGTGGACAAATTACTTGAAGCATTGTCCACAATCCACGACATCAGCTGTTCGCACTGTTGTGGTTTCAACAGTCCTCTACCACGTGTCCCTGTAAGTTGAGACATGAAGCTAGGGAGTGTAGCTCTGCGGCGTTCCCCTGCTCCCTCATCAGCAGGTACTGTCTCACCCTGCCCAGGACCACAGCCTCTGCCCCCTGCAGTAATTGTTGCCCACGCCCTCGTCCTCGACCCTTAGCCCTGGGGTTCAACATGTTCTGTATATAAGTGTATTATATCAAAAATAAAAAATAAATGGGCCTGCTGTACTGAATCCCACAAACTTGTTCAGTCTGGTTTAGTTAAGTGACGTACAGAAAGTATCACCTGGACAAAAAATACGGATTGTAGTGAGTGTACTGAACTGTGACACACAGAATGGTTCCACGCTGCTGTGTGAAATGGATTTGTATCACTGAGCTAAAACAACAAAAAAACTATTTTTTTTATATAATATTTTTTTATATATTTTTTTTTTAGTTTTGTTTTTTTGGAACGTGACGTGCAGAAACTATCGTAGAGCTAACTCACACCCTGCTGACGGTGGCTATTTTGACTGCGACCCAGACAAATGTCGCACAGAGATTTTTGTGATCAAGCTATATATACGTGAGAGCAAAAGACCCGGTTGGATTAAGTGATGTACAGAAAGTGTCACCTGGACAGAAAATACGTATTGTAGTGAGTGTACTGAACTGTGACACACAGAATGGTTCCACACTGCTGTGTGAAATGGATTTGTATCACTGAGCTAAAACAACAAAAAAACTATTTTTTTTATATTTTTTTTTATATTTTTTTTCTAGTTTTGTTTTTTTTGGAACGTGATGTGCAGAAACTATCGTAGAGCTAACTCACATCCTGCTTATGGTGGCTATTTTGACTGCGACCCAGACAAATGTCGCACAAAGATTTTTGTGATCAAGCTATATACGTGAGAGCAAAAGACCCGGTTGGATTAAGTGACGTACAGAAAGTGTCACCTGGACAGAAAATACGGATTGTAGTGAGTGTACTGAACTGTGACACACAGAATGGTTCCACACTGCTGTGTGAAATGGATTTGTATCACTGAGATATAACATTAAAAAAAAGGGGGTTATATATGGCGATAGCTGCACTACTAGTGCCAGCCAGCCAAGCCAGGAGACAAAAAAAAAATTCTTGTAGCCCTTAGAAGGGCTGTTGGGTTCTTGGGAGATCACTCCTGCCTAACAAAGAACTAAATGCAGGCCCTAACACTCTCCCTGAAATGCAGCAGCTCTATCCCTAACGACATCCAGACAGCATCTGAGCCGAGCACCGCGGCCAGTCACTAGTATATTCCAGGGTCACCTGATCAGGCCAGCCAACCCCTGCTATCGACATGTAAGGGCCCCACGTGATGCTGGGTGTACCGCATAGTCTCCTGGCTTGTGATTGGCTGAGTTTATAGGCGCCAAAAATGCACAATGCGGAAGTTGCCATTTCCTCGAGCATGGCGAGATACTCGTCCGAGCAGCAAGCACTTACGAGTACCGTAATACTCGAACGAGCACCAAGTTCGGACGAGTATGCTCACTCATCTCTAGACATTAAGTACAAAGAGGAGGTTACAGGTGTGGATATTGAGTAGCAGCACTTGTATGCAGCCTCCATTACCACAGCCCCACATTACCACAGTCTGTCCTGTCCGTCCTCTCTATGCATCATGTCTCCTCCTAAACTCCATTCCTACAGAGATTCGGCTGAAGATCTTATCAGCTCATAATCTCTGACTAGCAGAACTGAGAGGAGGATAAGGTGGGTCTTTAGATCAGTGCTGTGAAGTAACTTGTCCTCCTGTGTGATTAGGACAGGTATTGTGGGTACTAATAGGATGGTGGCCATTTTGTTTCTCCTAATCATCTCTCCCTAGACAAAACAAGCCATTATAACTAATGAAAGGTATTTAGAAATATATTTATGATGAAGTAATATTTAAGTATCTTCAGTAATATTATTTTTATTAATTCCCAGAGAACCCCTTTAATGATTTATTTGCTTTACATTGTTTACCTTATCTGTATTGGTATTTGCTGTTGTTTTTTTGCGATAGATTTTACGAGATGACAGGTTTCCAGTAAGGTAACTTGTCATTATAAAGCCTATGTCATCTGATTTGCACATGATACAAGTTTAAATATCAATTTACCATTGCAGAATCATCTGGATTAGAGAGGATACAAATGGAGCTAAGATCAAATCCCAGTAACCTCTGCATACTGTTTTGAACATTTGGGTCATTTCTTCTCTTTCAGGGTTGTTAGAATATGGTGGGTGAGACAGTGAAAACCACATTATCATATAAATGAAAAGAAGGGCACTATGCAACATGGACAGCAAATTGAAATACAGATACAATTATTGTTTCCAGGGACAATAGGAAGGCAATTGTTTGGACTATAATAATATTCTGATGCATAAAGAAAGATCAGTGTGTAACTCATATGTTCTTAGTGCTGAAAATACAAAATGTCTGGGGTGAGAGATTGTAATGGATTTTAGTACATGCTTCAGTTTACAACTGGTCTATAGTCTTATATGAATAAACTTTAACCATTGCATATCTTTGCATTATAAAACATGAAACTAGGTAATAAACGTTATAATTATTCACTTAAATTATCTCTTCTTGCTGTCAGTGAATGAAAAACTTTTTTTGTCAGAAGCTGAAAATCTGTTTATCACACACTTGCGCTGTTTTTGTAAATATATATATATATATATATATATATATATATATATATATATATATATATATTTATATAAACAGGGAGGGGACAGTTGGCAGCAATTTGGGGTTTTAAACATGGCACCTGCCCAGGAGAAGAGTTGCGTGGGTGGCATCACCAGCCGTTGACTCCTGTGTTATACAGTAGACATCTGCTAGCAGTGTTCATGAGCAGATATAATGCCTATCATGGACATTTAACCCCTGAAATGCTAAGGTACATTAATGTGTAATTGTAATGTGTAATTTCAAGCTGCCCATTCATTTCATGTGTTGGCTCATTCCTATTCAATGTCGATGGCGAGCAAGTAAACATTGAAGGGAAGACTGCACTTGCATGGAGCACTGCCTTCTCTTCAACCAGCTGATCCAAGGGGGTTGTCAGGTGTCAGACCCCTGCCAATCTGATATTGTTGACCTATCCTGAGAATAGGTCATTAATATTAAAATCCCAGAAACCCCCTTAATTGTTACACAGAAATGTTCCCATAGACTACAATAATTAACCATTAAGGTCTATGGTATAAGCAGTCTGCAGATTGCATGTTCAAGAACTCAAGGGGGCTAAAAATAACGCTAATAAAAGTTTATAAATATAAAAAATGAATAAAAATTTCAATTTAACACCATACCCGATTTTACAAAAATTTCTGAACATTATTATTGCCATGTCCAAAAATACCCAAACTACTGTATCAAAATATAAAAGTATATATCCAATATGGAAAAAAGTGTGGTGAAGTCACAGTTCTATTTTTGTTGCATCACCTTCCACCACCTCCACCTTGTATGCCTTTCATTTATTTATTTATTTATTTATTTATTTTTAACATGATGCACTTGCATTGCACTGCACTTTTTGCATTGGAATTCTACATGCCGAAATCTGCAATTAATACTCTTTGTGTGAACATAGCCTAAAGAATACCCTGTGCAGAATTAGATGAGGAATCCATATTTTTAAGAATCACCTATATTTAGGCAACATATAGAGTTTTTTCAACAAGAGGACAAGAGTGAAACTTGTTAACATCATGTGTTTTACTTTCTTCTGAGGTAAGTGGCAGAAGTCTTCCCCAATACGTTTTGCCTTGACTCATTTTGTTATAAACAGAGATGAGCGAACACTAAAATGCTCGGGTGCTCGTTATTTGAGTCGAATTTTTCCGGATGCATTGAAGTCAATGGGAGACTTGAGCATTTTTTTGCAGGGGACCAAGGGTCTGCCTAGGGAATGCTGGATGAAAACCTGGAAACCTCAGAAAATGATGGAAACACCACGAAAATGGACAGGAAACAGCGGGGCAGCATGCATGGATGCCTCTGAGGCTGCCTAATCCCACCATTACCCCAAATTCTCGGGCAACAGCCTGGTGGTGACCCTCAAGGCAATTGTGCTCACCCAGACCATAAAAATTTATCGTGGCCCTGTATGGCTATGACTACAGAGTGACTGAGTTACAGTGCAGGAGCAGGCGAAGCACATAAAAATTTATCGTGGCCCTGAATGGCTGTGACTACAGAGTGACCGAGTTACAGTGTAGGAGCAGGCAAAGCACATAAAAATTTATCGTGGCCCTGTATGGCTGTGACTACAGAGTGACCGAGTTACAGTGCAGTAGCAGGCGAAGCACATAAAAATTTATCATGGCCCTGTATGGCTTTAACTACAGAGTGACTGAGTTACAGTGCGGGAGCAGGCGAAGCACATAAAAATTTTGCGTGACCCTGTATGGCTGTGACCGAGTTACACTGCAGGAGCAGGCGAAGCACATAAAAATTTATCATGGCCCTGTATGGCTGTATTATATGTGCTCAATTTATTGTCTGTGTTCGCAGAGTGCTGTTGCATTTTTTATGTTTTACCATTCTATTTTACAGCCACACCCGTGTGACGCGCACCTGCATACTTGGATGTGCTGACTGACCCCCAGTTTTTTGTGCAGTTTAGGTGGAGGCGTGCCTGACTCCACTACCATTTTGGTCGTGCACTCCTAACTACCCCGTTTGCCTTACAGGCTGTTTTTAATTAGTACTAGTATAAAGCTGTGCCCTGCTCTCCCTATATGCATTGGAGACCACCTGGCACCAGGAGAGGTGGAATACAGAGTGGGCTCAGCATTATATGGAACCTGCATTTCCTGAGTGTAATAGAGGTCAGTGTGGCACCAAGGAGGTATCATATTGTGTGGGCTCGGCATGCATGTGGAGCCAGCATTCCCTGAATCAGTGGAGGCCGTTTTGGCACCATAAGAGGTACAATATAATGTCGGCTTAGCATACATGTGGAGCCTGCATCCTCTATAGTTAATGGAGGCTGCTATGGCACCTAGTAACTATGGCGTTTAGTGTTAGGTTCCCGTCTTAAAGAGATCGCCTTGATGTATGGCAGACGGGCACAGATAATTTTTGTACAAAATTATTTGCCAAGAATCTCACATTTACAATGTAGTGCTAGTATCGTGTGGATAGTGAGTATGGCAGTATTATATGTACTCAATTTATTGTCTGTGTTCGCAGAGTGCTGTTGCATTTTTTATGTTTTACCATTCTATTTTACAGCCACACCCGTGTGACGCGCACCTGCATACTTGGATGTGCTGACTGACCCCCAGTTTAAATTTAGTAAAAATTTAGCGTGACTCTGTATGGCTGTGACAACAGAGTGACCGAGTTACACTGCGGCAGCAGGCGAAGCACATAAAAATTTAGCGTGACCCTGTATGGCTGTGATTACAGAATGACCGAGTTACTCTGCAGGATCAGGCGAAGCACATAAAAATTTAGCGTGGCCCTGTATGGCTGTGACTACGTAGTGACCAAGTTACACTGCAGGAGCAGGCAAAGCACATAAAAATTTATCGTCGCCCTGTATGGCTGTGACTACAGAGTGACCGAGTTACACTACAGGAGCAGGCAAAGCACATAAAAATTTAGCGTGACTCTGTATGGCTGTGACAACAGAGTGACCGAGTTACAGTGCGAGAGCAGGCGAAGCACATAAAAATTTATCATGGCCCTGTATGGCTGTGACTACAGAGTGACCGAGTTACACTGCGGAAGCAGGCGAAGAACATTAAAATTTAGCGTGACCCTGTATGGCGGCGGTGACAACAGAGTGATCGAGTTAGACTGAGGTAGCAGGTGAACCACCCAAAAATTTAGCCTCAAACAGCATGGCGGTGACACCACCAATGCCTTTGTCCGACTGAGATTGCAGTCAAATGGCTGTAGGTGAGCCTTCCCAAAAAATTTTTTTTGGAGTGTCTGAAGTCGACCCTCCGAAAAAAATTTTTTTTGTGTCTGTGGTTGACGATACTGAAAAATTGTTTTAGAGTGTCTGTAGTTGACGCTCCTGAAAAATTGTTTGGAGAGAGGGCCTGTAGGTGGCCCCCCGGAAACATTGTCTTAAAAGAGTGCCAGTTGGCCCTCTAAAAAATTCCCTTTTGGGTCAGCGTTTGGCAATGAAGAGAAGGAGGAGGAGGAGAAGGAGTAGAGGAGATGAATCGGATACATAAGGAAACTTATTCTTTAGCTGCTGTCCCCCGGAGGAGATTTGAATTCCGGTGAAATCCAGGCTTTGTTCATTTTAATAAGCATCAGCCTGTCAGCGCTGTCAGTTGACAGGCGTGTATGCTTATCAGTGATGACACAACCAGCTGCACTGAATACCTGCTCTGACAACACGCTAGCGGCAGGGCAGGCCAGCACCTCCAAGGCGTACAGCGCCAGTTCATGCCACGTGTCCAGCTTTGAAACCCAGTAGTTGTATGGAGCAGAGTGATCACGCAGGACATTGGTATGGTCAGCTAGGTACTCCCTCACCATCTTTCTGTACCACTCCCCCCTATTCTGCCTAGACTGGTGACAGGTTACAATGTCTTGCTGGGGTGACATAAAACTGGCAAAGGCCTTGGAGAGCGTTTTCCTGCCAGTGCTGGACAAGCTGCCTGCTCGCCTCCTCTCCCCCGCTACTTTGCCCACAGAACCATGCCCTCTGCCGCTAGCGGTGTCAGATGGGAAGGATTGTTTCAGCTTGTGCACCAGGGCCTGTTGATATTGATTCACTCTCATACTCCTTTCCTCTACAGGGATGAAAGTGGAAAGGTTCTGCTAGTACCGTAGGTCCAGGAGAGTGAACACCCAGTAATCGGTGTTTGAAAAAATGCTTCTAACGCGAGGGTCATGGGATAGGCAGCCTAACATGAAGTCTGCCATGTGCGCCAGAGTCCCAACACGCAAGAATTCCCTCTCCTCACTGGCCTGACTCTCCATTTCCTCCTCCTCCAACTCCTCCTCTTCAGCCCATACACGCTCAAGAGTTAAGAAGGACTGAGCATTGGTACCCTCTTATGTCTCACCAACATTCTCCTCCTCTTCCTCCTCATCCTCATGGGGGATGAGGATGGAGGAGGGGGTCCTCCAATACGCGCTGAGAAACAGACCTGAGGGTACTCTGGCTATCAAGCGACATATCTTCTTCCCCCATCTCCTGTGACAAGCGCAAAGCTTCTGACTTCATGCTGAGCAGTGAGTTTTTCAACAGGCAAAGCAGCGGGATGGTGAGGCTGATAATGGCGGCATCGCTGCTGACCATCTGCGTTGACTCTTTAAAGTTGCTCAACACCTGACAGATATCAGACATCCACGTCCACTCCTCATTGTAGACTTGAGGAAGCTGACTGACCTGACTACTAGTTCTGGTGTTGACATCTGGCAGTCTACAATCGCTCTGCGCTGCTGGTAAACTCTGGATAACATGTTTAATGTCGAATTCCATCTCTTGGGCAAGTCGCACAACAGTCGGTGAGCTGGAAGTTGTAGGCGCCGCTGCGCTGCCCTGAGAGTGGCAGCATCTGTGGTTGACTTACGGAAATGCACACAGATGCCGCGCACCTTGGTGAGCAAATCAGACAAATTGGGGTATGTCTTAAGGAACCGCTGAACTATGAGATTGAACACACGGGCCAGGCATGGCACATGTGTGAGTCTGCCGAGTTGCAGAGCCGCCACCAGGTTATGCCCGTTGTCACACACAACCATGCCTGGCTTGAGGTTCAGCGGTGCCAGCCACACATCGGTCTGCGCCGTGATGCCCTGTAACAGCTCTAGGGCGATGTGCCTTTTGTCACCTAAGCTCAGCAGTTTGAGCACCGTCTGCTGGCGCTTACCCACGGCACTGCTGCTGCGCCTAGAGCTACCGACTGAAGGCACCGTGCCCACGGATGGTAATTCGGAGGAGGAGGTGGAGGAGGAGGAGGGGTCGGAGGAGGAGGCATAGTACGTCTGAGAGACCGTGACCGAGGTAGGCCCCGCAATCCTCGGTGTGGGCAGTAAAACTGAGAGGTAAAACTTATATTTTCTACACTCCGGCTAGTGTGCAGCACACGACACAATTTCGCACTGCACTGTAGTATATATGACTGAGAGGAAAAACGTAGTCTTTAGACGGCGGCTATTGCACCGCAAACCACTCAATTTTTCACTGCACTGTATAATATATAACTGAGAGGAAAAACTTATATTTTCTACACTCCGGCTAATGTGCAGCACACGACAGAATTTCTCACTGCACTGTATAATATATAACTGAGAGGAAAAACGTATATTTTCTACACTCCGGCTAGTGTGCAGCACACGACACAATTTCGCACTGCACTGTAGTATATATGACTGAGAGGAAAAACGTAGTCTTTAGATGGCGGCTACTGCACCGCAAACCACTCAATTTTTCACTGCACTGTATAATATATAACTGAGAGGAAAAACGTATATTTTCTACACTCCGGCTAGTGTGCAGCACACGACAGAATTTTTCACTGCACTGTATAATATATAACTGAGAGGAAAAACGTATATTTTCTACACTCCGGCTAGTGTGCAGCACATGACAGAATTTTTCACTGCACTGTATAATATATAACTGAGAGGAAAAACTTATATTTTCTACACTCCGGCTAGTGTGCAGCACACGACAGAATTTTTCACTGCACTGTATAATATATAACTGAGAGGAAAAACTTATATTTTCTATTTTCTACACTCCGGCTAGTGTGCAGCACACGACAGAATTTTTCACTGCACTGTATAATATATAACTGAGAGGAAAAACTTATATTTTCTATTTTCTACACTCCGGCTAGTGTGCAGCACACGACACAATTTTGCTCTGAACTGTAGTATATATGACTGAGAGGAAAAGCGTATTCTTTAGACGGCGGCTATTGCACCGCAAACGACTCAATTTTTCACTGCACTGTATAATATATACAGTCATATGAAAAAGTTTGGGCACCCCTATTAATCTTAATAATTTTTAGTTATAAAAATTTGTGTTTTTGCAACAGCTATTTCAGTTTGATATATCTAATAACTGATGGACGCAGTAATATTTCTGGATTGAAATGAGGTTTATTGTACTAACTGAAAATGTGCAATATGCATTTAAACAAAATTTGACAGGTGCAAAAGTATGTGCACCTCAACAGAAAAGTGACATTAATATTTAGTAGATCCTCCTTTTGCAAAAATAACAGCCTCTAGTCGCTTCCTGTAGCTTTTAATGAGTTCCTGGATCCTGGATGAAGGTATTTTTGACCATTCCTCTTTACAAAACAATTCCAGTTCAGTTAAGTTTGATGGTCGCCAAGCATGGACAGCCCGCTTCAAATCTTCCCACAGATGTTCAATGATATTCAGGTCTGGGGACTGGGATGGCCATTCCAGAACATTGTAATTGTTCCTCTGCATGAATGCCTGAGTAGATTTGGAGCGGTGTTTTGGATCATTGTCTTGCTGAAATATCCATCCCGGCGTAACTTCAACTTCGTCACTGATTCTTGAAGATTATTCTCAAGAATCTGCTGATACTGAGCGGAATCCATGCGACCCTCAACTTTAACAAGATTCCCGGTGCCGGCATTGGCCACACAGCCCCAAAGCATGATGGAACCTCCACCAAATTTTACAATGGGTAGCAAGTGTTTTTCTTGGAATGCTGTGTTTTTTTGCCCCCATGCATAACGCCTTTTTGTATGACCAAACAACTCAATCTTTGTTTCATCAGTCCACAGGACCTTCTTCCAAAATGAAACTGGCTTGTCCAAATGTGCTTTTGCATACCTCAGGCGACTCTGTTTGTGGCGTGCTTGCAGAAAAGGCTTCTTTCGCATCACTCTCCCATACAGCTTCTCCTTGTGTAAAGTGCGCTGTATTGTTGACAATGCACAGTGACACCATCTGCAGCAAGATGATGCTGCAGGTCTTTGGAGGTGGTCTGTGGATTGTCCTTGACTGTTCTCACCATTCTTCTCCTCTGCCTTTCTGATATTTTTCTTGGCCTGCCACTTCTGGGCTTAACCAGAACTGTCCCTGTGGTCTTCCATTTCCTTGCTATGTTCCTCACAGTGGAAACTGACAGGTTAAATCTCTGAGACAACTTTTTGTATCCTTCCCCTGAACAACTATGTTGAACAATCTTTGTTTTCAGATCATTTGAGAGTTGTTTTGAGGAGCCCATGATGCCACTCTTCAGAGGAGATTCAAATAAGAGAACAACTTGCAAGTGGCCACCTTAAATACCTTTTCTCATGATTGGATACACCTGGCTTTGAAGTTCAAAGCTCAATGAGGTTACCAAACCAATTTAGTGCTTCAGTAAGTCAGTAAAAAGAAGTTATAAGTATTCAAATCAAGAAAATGATGTGCAGTACACGGCAGTATTTTTCACTGCACTGTATAATATATAACTGAGAGGAAAAACTTATATTTTCTATCTTCTACACTCCGGCTAGTGTGCAGCACACGACACAATTTCGCACTGCACTGTAGTATATATGACTGAGAGGAAAAACGTAGTCTTTAGACGGCGGCTATTGCACCGCAAACCACTCAATTTTTCACTGCACTGTATGATATATAACTGAGAGAAAAAAACGTATATTTTCTACACTCCGGTTAGTGTGCAGCACAAGACATAATTTTTCACTGCACTGTATAATATATAACTGAAAGGAACAACTTATATTTTCTACACTCTGGCTAGTGTGCAGCACATGACAGAATTTTTCACTGCACTGTATAATATATAACTGAAAGGAAAAACTTATATTTTCTACACTCCGGCTAGTGTGCAGCACACGACACAATTTCGCACTGAACTGTAGTGTATATGACTGAGAGGAAAAACATAGTCTTTAGACGGCGGCTATTGCGCCGCAAACCATTTAATTTTTCACTGCACTGTATAATATATAACTGAGAGGAAAAACTTATATTTTCTATTTTCTACACTCTGGCTAGTGTGCAGCACATGACAGAATTTTTCACTGCACTGTATAATATATAACTGAAAGGAAAAACTTATATTTTCTATTTTCTACACTCTGGCTAGTGTGCAGCACACGACAGAATTTTTCACTGCACTGTATAATATATAACTGAGAGGAAAAACTTATATTTTCTACACTCCGGCTAGTGTGCAGCACACGACACAATTTCGCACTGCACTGTAGTATATATGACTGAGAGGAAAAACGTAGTCTTTAGACGGCGGCTATTGCACCGCAAACCACTCAATTTTTTACTGCACTGTAGGATATATTAAAAAACATATTCCCTAGACTGATGCTACTGTACAGCACACTACATAATTGTTCACTGGACTGTAGTGTATAGAAATGACAGAAAAACGTATTCCCTAGAATGACGGTACTGTACAGCACACTACATAATTGTTCACTGGACTGTAGTGTATTGAAATGACAGAAAAACGTATTCCCTAGACTGCACTACAGATCTCAGCAAGCCAAGGTACAGCAGCAGCAAAAATGAGTACTTTGGGCAATTTATTTTGGGTCTGTGTGGACCACGTGCTGTCCCTTCTGCCACCAGTCACTGTGTACAGTGTGCAGCCAAGATGGCGGTAGCTGCACTACAAGTCCCAGCCAGCAGCCTGGAGGAGACAAAAAAAAAGGTGCTTGTAGCCCTTAGAAGGGCTGTTGGGTTCTTTGTGGGTGATTCCTGCCTAACCAACATCTAAATTCAGGCCCTAACACTCTCCCTGACAGACAGCAGCTCTATCCCTAATCTCATGAAGACGGCGTATGACGCGAGCAGCGCGGGACCAGATTCTTATATTCCCAGGTCATCTGATCTGGCCAGCAAATCCCTGCTATCGACTTGTAGGGGCCCCACGTGATGCTAGGAGGTACCAAAGACTCTCCTGCATGTTGATTGGCTGAAAAAAGGCGGCTAACATGCAGGAAGAGGAAGTTGCCATTTCCTCGAGGATCGCGATATGCTCGTCCGAGTAGCGAGCATATGCGAATACCCTAATGCTCGAACGAGCATCAAGCTCGGACGAGCATGTTCGCTCATCTCTAGTTATAAAACATTTATCATGTAAACAACACAGTAAAGCGAGATGTACATTTTCATGATGGTACTGTGGCAGAATCACACTGCAGAAAACCACGTTAATAGGGAAAATATCTAAATGTAGTCTACATACAAACATGTGGAATACATTGACAACATATACGATAATGGAAAGACAAAGTATTCACTGGGAATTATTTTTCTTATTGCTGGTCTGGGAGTAGCATTCTACAATGCATTCAAAACCATTGATCTCAGAATTAGAGATATCAAAGCAAGATTGTTATCCTTCTGCAGACATACTCTTTTCCTTGCATGACCGCTATATGGTTGTCTACTAGTAATAGAGCAATTAGGCTTTGAAAATTATTTCATACTAGTTTAATAAGGTGGCTTGTTAGTAGTCAAGGTGATTATTTTTCTGCCATGAGCTAAGATGTATTGTTGAGATTTCACACAGTGTGACCTTATCTTGTTTCATAAATTGCTTAGGCAATAGATTGAAACATTGGATAATGATGCTGGAGCTACTATTCTAGCTGACAGATATAATGGCCCTAAGACAAGGCAGAAGAAATGATCCAAAATGATTGTACTAATAAAGGCAAGTACAACTGTTTTTATATCTGCATTGAATGTATATGTAATTTGATTCAGCATTGTCGAATTTTACCAAAAAAATTTGTCATTGTACACCTCAGATGCCACGTTCATAGCCGATCGTCGCATCTGACAGCAATATTAGTGTAAAAAAAAAAAAAAACAGCTGACACCATTGTGATTGAGAATCTAGAGAGAAATCTTGCGCGGCCTGTGATGACGTCATCATGTTGGTCAGCTTGGTGACGTTATATGTCACCGCGCACGGGATTTCGTGTGAGATCTGCAATCAAGATGGCGGCTGGCCCGTCGCGAGCAAATGGATGATGGAAGTATGATTTTTTTTTTTTACCGCCATTCAGTGAAAATCGATTTACTACCATGAAGCACAAGGAAATTCAGCTTAGCTGTGACTAAAATTTTCCCTGAAATTTGGATCGAATTCCATATACTCACACGTATCAGGCATAGGAATTTAAACTACTGAGTAATATTCTGTAGGGCCTCCCTGGCTTGGACTTGATTTAGATTTGGGGAACCTAGAGCCCAAGTCAACACCTTTAATCCTTTGATACTATACTATATGTATTAACTTATATTGTTCCCATAGTGCATCCTGGTGCCATCTCTTCTCCAAGTAAGCAATACATATGCAACCAGCTATCCACATGATCTAAAACAAAATATAATTCATCCAGACCATCTTCTTTCACTGCACCATGGTCCAGTTCAGATTCTCATGTGCCCATTGTAGGTGCTCCCAGCGGTGAACAGCAGTCATCATCATGGGCACTCTAACTAGTCTGTGGTTATACAACTCCTACAGGCAGAAAACATTGTGTCAGGAACTAGTGAGTGTGAAGCCACTGTGCAACATGAGCAACCTCCTCTAAGGGCATTGTCTAAGTGAATCCCTTGTACTTCTCAGTAGCCCTGTTGGTGGGGATAGACTTTCTCAAGAGGAATACCAGGTCCCGACTTCTTGAGGAGGATTTGCACATGAGGCAGCTGGTCCAGGCGAACCAGGGGGTACCTGAGCAAGGTACCAGAGGTACAGACGTAGTCAGCAGGTCGAGTCGTGACCAGGAGCAACAATGCAGGACCGAAGGATGAGGCAGAGGCGAGGTCAAACAAGCAATGGGTCAGGGCAGGAGGCACAGGTATAGGTCAGGCAATACGAGTCAGCAACTGGAGAGTCAAGGCAAGCAGGTAAGGATGAAACAGGTAGTGCAGTCCAGAAACAAGCACAGATCAGGTATACAGGAACACCAGCACAGAAAACAGCAACCTTTACAGGAGAGAAGGTACTTGACGCTCAGGCACCTGGGAAGGGGACTTGGATTGGTCAGCACGGTCACATGTGCTAAACCCATAAATCACTGGAAGAGATGCTCGCCGGCCCTTAAGGAAGTGCTACAGAGAGCAGAACTGGAAAGCATGCTGTGCCCAGGGCTGTAAGGAAATCGTGGAGCAGATTCCAGGAAGGACGATGCCTACAAGGACTGTGGCGGTGAATTGGGAAACCCTGGTAGCAGATCACCGCCGAATACGGAGCCCGGGACCACAGCGGTAAGCGGGGAACATCGTTGGACAGCAACCAAAGTTACAGGGTGTTCATTGTATGTTTTAAACAAAATACCAAGGTCTAGCCTGGGAGCCCAGAATCTATTCAAAATTTACTAATACAAATAGCCAAAGCTATAATGATCCCTTTGGGGCTTAAATCCGTAAAATATCATTTTTATTAGTATATACTCATTAAAAATAAACCAAACAAAAGTGTAAAGTGTCAAAAAATGTGATGTTATTAAAAACCCTTGTAGCAGCTAAATAGATCCGGCATCAACATGCAATTGATCAGGTTCCCAAGCTTATGTACGCTTTATTATGGGTATGAGGTCTCAGCGCCAGGTATTAATGACTGTTTTGTGGATGTTTTAACTCATTTATCCTGGTAGGCATTAAACTTCATGCCCATCTTCATACAGTACACTAGTGCAGGTGGACACTAGGCCAGGTGTGCTGCTACATGTACGCAGCGCACTGTTAGTGGCTTTTATGAATCCCCTGCTGTCTTAATAGCAGGTGGATGGGCCAGTTGCCACCTGATGTGACTGCTATAAGGGACCTAGTCCTACTTGCGACTCAGTGTAAACACTGAGTAGCCTAAGCAGTTACTCTGGGACCTGCCTGTACTAGTAAAGTGGAAAGGCCTAAAGCCTTCCACAAGTGATGATAACGGCTCAGAGGCTCTGTTAGATGTAACTAAATCTGCCTGGACCTAGACCGGGCATCTAATACGTCCCGACGGTCATGAGATGGATGCTACAGCTGATTAAAAATAACAAACTAGCTCCCCCAACATGTTTCGCCACAGATGTGGCCTCATCAGGGGTATGGAGCCGCTAACCCGAGCCTCTGGAGACGGCGTCTTTTATCTGGGCATGGATACCGCCCATATCGACACGATCACCAATCCCACAGGCTCGGGATTACTGGACTAACTCTCATAGCCAATCATCAATTGCCAACTTTCCTTTCCCAACAGGTATAGGTTGCATCAGGGGTCAGAGGACAGTCCACGTCAGCGCCGGTTGATAAACACAGCGTCCCTGTCATTGTACGCATGATCCGGGACTTAGTCGCCGAATGGCAGTCCCTACTGCGCATGTCATTAGACTTAGACTCAAAAGGCAAAGAGTCAAGTGCGCATGTCATTATGCTTAGAACTCGGGGACTACCTCAGTCTTTACTGCGCATGCCAACTGACTTGGAATAGAAAAGCTGAACGTCAGGTGCGCATGTCAATCGACTTAGAAAACGGGGGCTACCTCGACCGCTATCATGTATCACCCACGATGTGTATCTTGTTTATGCGCATGTCACCACACAACAGGTCCTCACGATCACTATTATTAGCTCTATACTGGCCAGTATCTCCGTGCTAGAAGGAATTGTAAGACCAATGAAAAGTTCATAGCAGAGAGTAATGAACTCTATAGGAGGATCAAAGAGAGGGGCTACCCTACTAACCCTCTTAAAAGAGCTTTTAATAGAGCTAAGAATAGTGATTGCGAGGAAATGTTAAGAACAAAATCTAGGGATGAGAACACCCTAATCAGATGCATTGGCACCTTTGATGGTTACTCTAGAGAAATCACTGATATTTTACGTAAACACTGGCATGTCCTTTTGGCTGACAAAGATCTACGTAGGGTCCTTAATCATTCCCCAAGTATTACATACCGTAGGGGACAAAACCTCTGAGACCTTTTGGTCCATAGTTTTCACAGCCCTAATAGGCCAAAGGGTAGGGAGCCTCCAGGAGGTTCAGCACCATGTGGTGACTGCTCCTTCTGTAAGTTCATTCCTCGTATACGTAGCTTTACCAACCCAATGGATGGTAGAGAGTACCAGATTAGACAGCGGATCACCTGCAGAACCCAGGGAGTCATATATCTAGCCAGCTGCACATGCCCCAAACTATATGTGGGTAAAACCATTCAGGAATTGAGACGTAGAATCTCGGGACACCTGAGTGCCATTGAAACCAACAAAGATACAGCCATTACGAGACATATTAAATATTTTCATAGAGGTGACCCGAGTGTCCTGAAATTTTGGGGCATTGAAAAAATGAAAATGGGCCCGAGATTTGGATAGACGCCTGTTACAGAATGAGGCGCGCTGGATTCATAGGCTTGGCACTATGAGCCCCAATGGTTTAAATGAGGGTTTCTCCTTTGCAGCCTTCATTAGACCTGTACTACCCCCTTCCCACCATTTAAAAGGGGGGGGGGTCTCGCCCCTCTCTTTTCTTTGTAAGTTAATAGGAGTTTATGGGGGTTTTATTATATATGCCTCCTTTACCTTGGAGGCTTATTATATCAATAATCTATATAATTACCTTTTTATCTTTGCACGCTCAGGCCCCCTCAAATGTGAACACTGGGCCTTCAATTCCACATGTTAGCCATTCATCAATGTCAAGTCTGATTTATGATTTTTTTTTGGGTAGCTAGATGAGGTTATACTATATTATAGGTTGATACTATATTTAGCTAATCAGCTGAAATAAAGATTTATATATTTACCTCTTATTTAGGGGCACTGTCTCCCTTACCTACCCTCAAGGTTAACCCTTACCTTCCCCAGGTATTGTATACAGGCGATTTTTACAATACCTGTGATCACCTCAGATTCTAAGTGTGGTGACATGCGCATAAACAAAATATGCATCGTGGGTGATACATGATAGCGGTCGAGGTAGTCCCCGTTTTCTAAGTCGATTGACATGCGCACCTGACGTTTAGCTTTTCTATTACAAGTCAGTTGACATGCGCAGTAAAGACTGAGGTAGTCCCCGAGTTCTAAGTATAGTGACATGCGCACTTGACTCTTTGCCTTTTGAGTCTAAGTCTAATGACATGCGCAGTAGGGACTTCCATTCGGCGACTAAGTCCCGGATCATGCGTACAATGACCGGGAAGCTGTGTTTATCAGCTGGCGCTGACATGGACTGTCCTCTGACCCCTGATGCAACCTATACCTGTTGGGAAAGGTAAGTTGGCAATTGATGATTGGCTGTGAGAGTTAGTCCAGTAATCCCGAGCCTGTGGGATTGGCGATCGTGTCGATATGGGCGGTATCCATGCCCAGATAAAAGACGCCGTCTCCAGAGGCTCGGGTTAGCGGCTCCATACCCCTGATGAGGCCACATCTGTGGCGAAACATGTTGGGGGAGCTAGTTTATTTTTAATCAGCTGTAGCATCCATCTCATGACCGTCGGGACGTATTAGACGCCCGGTCTAGGTCCAGGCAGATTTAGTTACATCTAATAGAGCCTCTGCGCCGTTATCATCACTTGTGGAAGGCTTTAGGCCTTTCCACATTACTAGTACAGGCAGGTCCCAGAGTAACTGCTTAGGCTACTCAGTGTTTACACTGAGTCACAAGTAGGACTAGGTCCCTTATAGCAGTCACATCAGGTGGCAACTGGCCCATCCACCTGCTATTAAGACAGCAGGGGATTCATAAAAGCCACTAACAGTGCGCTGCGTACATGTAGCAGCACACCTGGCCTAGTGTCCACCTGCACTAGTGTACTGTATGAGGATGGGCATGAAGTTTAATGCCTACCAGGATAAATGAGTTAAAACATCCACTAAACAGTCATTGATACCTGGCGCTGAGACCTCATACTCATAATAAAGCGTACATAAACTTGGGAACCTGATCAATTGCACGTTGATGCCGGATCTATTTGGCTGCTACAAGTGTTTTTAATAACATCCCATTTTTGGGCACTTTACACTTTTGTTTGGTTTAGTTTTAATGAGTATATACTAATAAAAGTGATATTTTACGGATTTAAGCCCCAAAGGGATCATTATAGCTTTGGCTATTTGTATTAGTAAATCATTGTATGTTTTGACACAATTCTATCACAGCTACATTTCATTCCCACATGTGATGAAAACAGCACAAAGTCACTTACTTATATAGTCTTATTGGTTGATGTGCTGATGTATTGAGTTCTATAGTGCTTTCTCCTTATTTACTCCTGTCTCCCTCAATGTTCATGTCTCATCCTTCAGATAGAATAACACAGGAGCTGGAAAAGTTTTTGTAATGCAAAAATTAAAAAAATATATACTTCACACATACAGTATATGTAATGACCTGTATATTAAACCAAACATTTTTTTAAACTGCACAGTGAACAACATAAAAATAAAAAAAAACAATTACAATGACAGAATTTATTTTTTTCATGACCCTCCCTAAAATATAATAAAAATGAATCAATAATTTTGATATGACTCTTCCTGCAAAAAAACTGCCAAATGTGGTACATAAAAGCAAATTTTTCCATGAAATGAGCTATCATTGTGCAAAAGTAGTAAAATATAAAAAAACTATACATAGTTGCCATCACCATAATAGTATCGACCGATCCAAAGACTAAAGGTATTATGCAATTTATACCACATATTGAACAGCATAGATTAAAAATGATTTTAGGAATAAAAAAGAACAATTTTGCATTGCTATTTTTCATTCTCCTACAGTGAGAATTAGTAAAAGTTAATTATATTTTTATTATCAGGCCATTAGAAAGGTACATGGATGCATTGTAAATTATATTTAATGTGTTTTTTTTTGTTTTTTTATTTACTAGTGACTGTATTTGTGAATTGTCCACTCTCTTATGAAGTTGGTTTCTTCAATTCCAATGAGACTCACATCAAGGCTATCATCCTTTGGATCAACAATGGCGTATAATAAGAATAATTACATATTGTAATATTCTAGTCTTAAAGGGGTTTTCCAGGATTAGAGATATGCTTACCTAATGTACATCTTCCCCATGCTTTTTTCATACACAAAATGAACTGCCAATTTCAGAGTGACTTGCTTACTATCTTATGTGTTTGATGGGTGTGCTGATTCCCTACTGAGCGAATTGAATTTCAACACCTAATCCTTTTGTTTTCAAAGGAAGGTAATCTTCCAATTGGAAACACTTTCATGCTCTACCATGTTGAGTGTGCATGTACACTCGAGAAAAATAGCAGTCAGCAAAAAGAGCGTTCCTCCTACTGCTATTTATGGGCACCTTTACTGTGCTTAGGTAATCCAGACATTCCAGTTATAGAGATATAGTTTGTTTTGGACAATGATTGAAGGGGTTATACAAGTGGCTTACCCATGGTGGAGATCATACTTATCTGGTCCCTGCCACTGGATTCGGTATGTTACTTTCCAGGGTAGCCTCTTTCTCTGCCTGCCATGCTGAAATTAATGTCTGTAGCTGGGGGGACATGTGACTGCTACAGCCAATCACATGCCACAGCGGTGACCTGCTCACCTTTGCATCATGTGACCATTTGTCGTGACATAAGCAGATCATATGTCACCCCTGGTTGACGGATTTTGATTTCAGCGTGGGGACCAGGTAAATTATCTCCCCTGGGGGTTAGCCAGTTTAGGAGGTCTGTCTTACTCTTGGATAACTCCTTTAAATAATATTTGACTTCAGTCTAGTGAAACATGTTGATTAAGTATTAAATGGTTTGTCCGGACTAGAAGCCAACCATATCATAGCATGTCTGTAAAATAGCAGATAGGCTGATGCAAACAAGCAATAGCTTATATGCTTTCCATATGAATTTTTGCTGAAGGTGCAACTCCTATCACACATGTGGGTACTATCATCTCTGAAATCCTATGTCCAGTGTAATGTTAAATATTTACTCTCAATCAAGAACTACCAAACTCTTCTACATTCAGGTAATTTATTTTATTATTTCTTATGTACAATATGTGTCACATGTTGGGGCTTTCTGAAAGGTCACATGATTTGATGGGAATGTGGTATGGCCTAAGATGCAAACATTTTTTGCCAAAATTCAATCTTAAAAATCTGTTAGAAAGTAAAACAAAGTTTGTGTCACATAGATAGGAAATAGTGTACCCCATAGTCTCCAACAAGCCACTGTCATTATCTACTTGGGACATCTGCCCTAGAAGGTAGCTCCCAACTGGTCGACATTCCCTACTTTGCTAAGTGTAGGGGGTCTAACCTGGAGGGTTTAAAGAGGAGTCAGAAAGAAAGGTCAGAACCAGACCAGTCCAGGGGAACAAATTAGATACAAACACAGAGGCAAATAATAGACAGGGTAAAAGCCAGGAGATATTAGAAATACAATAATCAGTCAAAGGAATTCAAAACTCAAGCAGATGTCAAAATCCATGAATTTCTGAAAAAGTACTAATGTTATTATGGCAAAGAAGACCAATCACAGGTACCTGCTGCCAGAAGCTTCCTGCTGGAACCGAGCTTGATTGGGCCCGGCATCCCTGCTACCTGATAGGTTAACCAGCCCTTTTCCAAGTCACTAGCTATATCTAAAAATACTGTAATCCTAAAATCATGCAATTTTCACACTGGCCACTAGGCCTAAAATATGTTAAGACTTTCTGTTCTATGAGAGCAGCTGCATGAGCCATAGACACAATGGACAGGATGGGATGTCAATGACTTCTATCTGAGAATTTTGTAAGCATGGTCTGCGACCTGTGCAGAGGTCCAGAGAAAGCACATACAGTAAGCTCCGATATCACTTATTGTGGATGGTGAATCCCGTGTTACCTATACAAAGGTGATAGCTGTCATTATAACTTTTCCAGTGATAACGCAATAGCTAACAAAAAGCTACCTGAACAGGAAGTCTCAACATATTATTAGGGCTAGTCTGAAAACGGCAAAAGTTTAGATATTTATTATTAAATATAGATAATGACATGGAAAATGAAAACAAAAAATCACTAAACATTAGAGATAAGTGAGCACTAAAATGCTCGGGTGCTCGTTATTCGAGTCGAACTTTTCCCGATGCTCGGGTGCTCGTTTCGAGTAACGAACCCCATTGAAGTCAATGGGAGACTCAAGCATTTTTTGTGGGGGACCAAGGCTCTGCCTAGGGAAGGCTGGGTGAAAACCTGGAAACCTCAGAAAATGATGGAAACACCACGGAAATGGACAGGAAACAGCAGGGGCAGCATGCATGGATGCCTCTGAGGCTGCTTAATCCCACCATTACCCCAAATTCTCAGGCAACAGCCTGGTGTTTACCCTCATGGCAATTGTGCTCACCCAGACCAAGAAAGGCGATGCAAATACCCATCACATGTTAGGGAAGCACCCAACTAGGTGCAACGAAGGTCCATCACCGCCTGCTGGTGACACCACTGCTCATGCTGGCACTGCAGCTAAAATCAAGTTTAGTATCTGTTCTTATCAGTTGCTGTGGCTGTTGGATGTATAGTGGTGAGCATAGCTGTTTCCCAAGCATCTAAAAAATAAATCAGTACAATATCTAATACGTCCCCCTACCCGGGTAAATTGTTTGGAGAGAGGGCCTGTAGGTGGGGGGGAAGGAGGTTTCGCTGGAAGAGCCAGAGGAGTGCCCCCTGGGCTAGCGTGTGTGGTGGTGACAACAGCCGGAATGGATTTAGAAAAACTGTTGCATCAACCGGTGCGGTATCGATTCTTCTCAGTTTAATACCGTATACGTCCCCTATCTTGGGACCTTATATTTTATGGATTTTTCGACCACGGAAAAAGAGCTTGCTCTGGCCAGGGGAGTGTCTTTCCCACTGCAGCTAAGGGGACGTGTCCATGCGCTGCCTATCACAGGTCAGGAGGCAATTAAAAGAAGAACAAAAAAAAACATCAGTACAACATCTAATACGTCCCCTATCCAGGTAAATTGTTTGTAGAGTGGGCCTGTAGGTGGGGGGCAGGCTGGGGCAAGGAGGTTTCGCTGGAAGAGCCAGAGGAGTGCCCCCTGGGCTAGCGTGTGTGGTGCTGACAACAGCCGGGTGTAGTTAGAATGACGACGCAGGACCCCAACTTAAAAATTTATCATCAACCGGTACAGTCGTAAATTATGAGATTGATCAAGTGTGGTAGGTCTTCTATGTATACTACTCAGTTTAATACCGTATATGGCAGCTATCCGGAAAAATAGTTTGGAGAGAGAGAGAGAGAGAAAGATAGGACAAAGAAGTAAATTGTTTGGAGAGAGGGCCTGTAGGTGGGGTGGCAGGCTGGGGGGAAGGAGGTTTCGCTGGAAGAGCCAGAGGAGTGCCACCTGGGCTAGCGTGTGTGGTGGTGACAACAGCCGGGTGTACTTAGAATGACGACGCAGGACCCCAACTTAAAAATTTATCATCAACCGGTACAGTCGTAAATTATGAGATTGATCAAGTGTGGTATGTCTTCTATGTATACTACTCAGTTTAATACCGTATATGGCAGCTATCCGGAAAAATAGTTTGTAGAGAGAGAGAGAGAAAGATAGGACAAAGAGGTAAATTGTTTGGAGAGAGGGCCTGTAGGTGGGGTGGCAGGCTGCGGGGAAGGAGGTTGAGCTGGAAGAGCCAGAGGAGTGCCCCCTGGGCTAGCGTGTGTGGTGGTGACAACAGCCGGGTGTAGTTAGAATGACGACGCAGGACCCCAACTTAAAAATTTAGCATCAACCAGTACAATTGTCAATTATGAGCTACATCAAGTGTGGCATGACTTTTAAATGGATATTGCATGTGGTCACGTACTCCCTGGAACCCCATAGTCACCCCTTCCCTGATGTGCTAGCCCAGAACATTCTCTGCCCCAATTCGCAAGACCTTTTGCTGTTTCCGTGTGCTGACAGTGGGGATTTACCAGTGTTATCTGAGGAGGTGGTGGACAATGGCGAGACACAGGTGTCAGGGGGTGAGGTAGTTGTATGGGAAGCAAGTTACAGTGGGGACTCCTTGGGGGGGAATTTCTCAGGATGGGACAGATTCAACTTGGGTGGATCAGGCACAGGAACAGATGAATTTTTTGGGGGGTTTATTTAACTTTTATTTAGCAAAAATAACCACAGAGATATTTATTCGTTATCTTCTCTGCGCAGTCTGGCTTAGGGGTTCGTCACTTTGATGGCGAGCTGTGCAGCTCTCTCCACAATGGTCTGTAGGTTCTTAGATGGAGACTTTGTCGGGGATTTAAGTACAGAAGGACTTGTTGCTCATCAACAGAACCACAACCTCCTTGACATTGTGGACAAGGAATTTGCGGAACCCTGTGAGCAGCATGTGTTTGGTCTTCTACTTGCTACCGTATCCAATGTTGGGCAATATAGATTCGCAAGTAATATTATTTTTCACACCTATCCCAAAAATAAAAATGTATGCAGTTTGCGCAAATAAAATTGAAAACTGGAATTGGAGAGAGGGCCTGTAGGTGGACCTCCGGAAAAATTGTTTGGAGAGAGGGCCTGTAGGTGGAACTCCGGAAAAATTGTTTGGAGAAAGGGCCTGTAGGTGGACCTCCGGAAAAATTGTTTGGACAGAGGGCCTGTAGGTGGAACTCCGGAAAAATTGTTTGGAGAGAGGGCCTGTAGGTGGACCTCCGGAAAAATTGTTTGGACAGAGGTCCGGTAGGTGGAACTCCGGAAAAATTGTTTGTAGAGAGGGCCTGTAGGTGGACCTCCGGAAAAATTGTTAGGACAGAGGGCCTGTAGGTGGACCTCCGTAAAAATTGTTTGAAGAGAGGGCCTGTAGGTGGACCTCCGGAAAATTTTTTTGGAGAGAGGGCCTGTAGGTGGACCTCTGGAAAAATTGTTTGAATAAAGGGCCTGTAGGGGGCCCTCCTGAAAAATTGTGCTAAAAGAGTGCCAGTTGGACCTCTAAAAAATGGCGTTTTTTGGGTCAGCGTTAGGCAAAGACGATATGTAGGAGGAGGAGGAGGAGGAGTAGAGAAGAGGAATCGAATACATAAGTTATTTAAATCTTTAGCTGCTTTCCCCCGGAGGAGATTTGAATTCCGGTGAAATCCAGGCTTTGTTCATTTTAATAAGCGTCAGCCTGTCAGCGCTGTCAGTTGACAGGCGTGTATGCTTATCGGTGATGACGCCACCAGCTGCACTGAATACCCGCTCTGACAGCACGCTAGCGGCAGGGCAGGCCAGCACCTCCAAGGCGTACAGCGCCAGTTCAGGCCACGTGTCCAGATTTGAAACCCAGTAGTTGTATGGAGCAGAGTGATCGCTATGGATGTTGGTATGGTCAGCTAGGTACTCCCTCACCATCTTTCTGTACAGCTCCCCCCTACTCTGCCTAGACTGGGGACAGGTGACAGTGTCTTGCTGGGGTGACATAAAAGTGGCAAAGGCCTTGGAGAGCGTTCCCCTGCCAGTGCTGGACAAGCTGCCTGCTCGCCTCCTCTGCCCCGCTACTTGGCCCACAGAACCATGCCCTCTGCCGCTAGCGGCGTCAGATGGGAAGAATTGTTTCAGCTTGTGCACCAGGGCCTGTTGATATCTATTCACTCTCATACTCCTTTCCTCTGCAGGATGAGAGTGGAAAGGTTCTGCTTGTACCGTGGGTCCAGGAGAGTGAACACCCAGTAATCGGTGTTTGAAAAAATTCTTCTAACGCGAGGGTCATGGGATAGGCAGACTAACATGAAGTCTGCCATGTGCGCCAGAGTCCCAACACGCAAGAATTCCCTCTCCTCACTGGCCTGACTCTCCATTTCCTCTTCCTCCTCTTCCTCCTCCAAGTCCTCCTCTTCAGCCCATACACGCTCAAGAGTTAAGGACTGAGCACTGGTACCCTCTACTGTCTCGCCGACATTCTCCTCCTCTTCCTCCTCATCCTCATCCCCCTTCTCCGATACGTGCTGAGAAACAGAACGGAAGGTGCTCTGGCTATCAAGCGACGTATCTTCCTCCACCGTCTCTTGTGACAAGCGCAAAGCATCCGACTTGATGCTGAGCAGTGAGTTTTTCAACAGGCAAAGCAGCGGGATGGTGAGGCTGATAATGGCGGCATCGCCGCTGACCATCAGTGTTGACTCCTCAAAGTTGCTCAACATCTGGCAGATATCAGACATCCACGTCCACTCCTCATTGTAGACTTGAGGAATCTGACTGACCTGACTACCAGTTCTGGTGGAAGATGACATCTGGCAGTCTACAATCACTCTGCGCTGCTGGTAAACTCTGGATAACATGTTTAATGTGGAATTCCATCGCGTGGGCACGTCGCACAACAGTCGGTGAGCGGGCAGTTGTAGGCGGCGCTGCGCTGCCCTGAGAGTGGCAGCATCTGTGTTCGACTTGCGGAAATGCGCACAGATGCGGCGCACCTTGGTGAGCAAATCAGACAGATTGGGGTATGTATTGAGGAACCGCTGAACTATTAGATTGAACACGTGGGGCCAGGCATGGCACATGTGTCAGTCTGCCGAGTTGCAGAGCCGCCACCAGGTTACGCCCGTTGTCACACACAACCATGCCTGGCTTAAGGTTCAGCAGTGCCAGCCACAGATCGGTCTGCGCCGTGATGCCCTGTAACAGCTCTTGGGCGGTGTGCCTTTTGTCACCTAAGCTCAGCAGTTTGAGCACCGCCTGCTGGCGCTTACCCACGGCACTGCTGCTGCGCCTAGAGCTACCGACTGAAGGCGCCATGCCCATGGATGGTAATTCGGTGGAGGAGGAGGATGGGTCGGAGGAGGAGGAGGCATAGTAGGTCTGAGAGACCGTGACCGAGGTAGGCCCCGCAATCCTTGGTGTGGGCAGTACATGAGCGGCCCCAGGGTCAGTCTCGGTCCCAGCCTCCACCAAGTTAACCCAATGTGCCGTCAGTGAGATATAGTGTCCCTGCCCGGCAGCACTTGTCCACGTGTCCGTGGTTAGGTGGACCTTCTCAGAAACAGCGTTGGTCAGGGCGCGGATGATGTTTTCCGACACGTGCTGGTGTAGGACACGTTGGTGGACACTGTGGAGGATCGTTGAGGCGAAGGTGTGGTTTTCTGGCGGGAGGCGCTCGTGCCGGGGTCCTGGGCAGGGGGTTACTAGCAGAGGCAGCGAGTGACGCAGGGGGTTGACTAGCAGAGGCAGCGAGTGACACAGGGGAAGGAGCAGTGGTGTGACCCGCAGGAGGTGGTGAACGGCCTTGGTTCCATTGAGTGGGGGTTTAGCACTCATATGCCTGCGCATGCTGGTCGTGGTTAGGCTAGTAGTGGTGGCACCCCTGCTGATCCTGGTGTGGCACAGGTTGCACACCACAGTCTGTCGGTCATCCTCACTTTCTTTAAAGAACCACCAGACTTGCGAACATCTAGGCCTCGCCACGGGAGCTTCACTACGTGAAACAGTTGCTGCTGATGCACCAGCTCTGGCCCTGCTTCTCCCTCTGGCCACACCACTGTCTCTTACAACCTGTTCTGGTGCAGCACTCGCCTCCGCCTCAGAAGCACTGTCTTCACTCGGCATATCAACCCAGCTTGGGTCAGTCACCTCGTCATCCTCCGATTCCTCAGTCTGCTCCCCCCTCGGAATTCCTCCCCTTACAACAACTTCACCACTGTCTGACAACCGTGTCTCCTCATCGTCCGACACCTCTTTACAAACTTCTTCCACTAACTCAACATTGTCATTATCATCATCATCACCCACAGACTGCGACAGTTGAAACACTTGGGCATCGGGAAAGAGGTCAGCAGCAACCTGAGAAGTGGTTTGTGACTCTGGGAAGGGTCCAGAAAACAGTTCCTGAGAGTATGCCGGATCGCATTCCAAATTTTCCTGGGAGGGGGCAGACTGGGGGGAAGGAGGTTGAGGTGGAGGAGCCAGAGGAGTTCTCCCTTGGGTAACGTGGGTGGACTGCGTGGAAGACTGACTGGCGGACAAATTTCTTGAAGCATTATCTGCAATCCACGAGATCAGCTGTTCGCACTGTTGTGGTTTCAACAGTCCTCTACCACGTGTCCCTGTAAGTTTGAGACATGAAGCTAGGGAGTGTAGCTCTGCGGCGTTCCACAGCTCCCTCATCAGCAGGTACTGTCTCACCCTGCCCAGGACCACGGCCTCTGCCCCCTGCAGTAATTGACTGCCCACGCCCATGCCTACGCCCTCGTCCTCGAACCTTAGCCCTGGGGTTCCACATTTTCTGTATATAATTGTATTCTATAAAAAAAAATAAAATAAATGGGCCTGGTTTACTGAAACCCCACAAACTTGTTCAGTCTGGTTTAATTTTGTGACGTACAGGAAAGTGTCACCTGGACAGTATATACCGTTTGGAGTGAGTATGCTGAACTGCGTCACACAGAAAGGTGACACGCAGCTGTTGAAATGGATTTGTAT